>CABHPQ010001103.1:2405-72558 GCA_902168405.1 Peromyscus aztecus | reverse complement strand
CTCTCTCTCTCTCTTTCGGATTTCCAAGACAGAGTTTCTTTGTGTAGCCCTGGCTGCCCTGGAACTCACTCTGTAGAACAGACTGACCTCGAACTCACAGATATCCACCTGCCTCTGTCTCCTGAGTTCTGAGATTAAAGGTGTGTGCCACCACTGCCTGGCAAAGCCCTCTTTCTTAAATCACATTAGTGAATAAGAGCCTCCATCTCCTATCTCCTCTCATCCCTGAACAATTGTCTTTTTTTTTTTTTTTTTTTGGTCTGTATCAGTCTTTGTTACAGATGAAGAAACTGAGAGTCACGATATTCATCAGAGTATTACTGTCATGATGATGCTACCAACAAGTAGTGGCGGAACAGAAATGAATTTTGAAGTGGCAGCTGTCAGATGCCCAAACCTAAGGACTCTCGGCTATGTCCAGTGCCAGGGAAGGAGCCAGAGAGAAACCCTAGGGCAGCCACTGTGGCTTTCCCTCCCATTGCAGCGTTCACAGCTGCTCTTTCCTGTTGCATCTCCCCACTCACAACGTTCCACTGAGCTGGACTTTGGTCTGAATGCCCACCTTCCCCTCACTGGTGCTCCAGTGATTCTGAGCAACCGGAGGGTTGGGAGAAGATAACCAGTTTCCTGGCTGCTGCTGAGCTGCCTGACAATCAGCTTTAACAATGGGTCAGCAGCCTGGCCACTCCGCATCTAGATCTCTTTAACCTGCCTAAGCCTGAGCGTTTTCCCTTCTGGAGGTCTTCAGTTCATGGGAGTTGGAGCAGAAGCTATTAGCCATTATTCTGGCCTAAACTGCGGAAGAATATTATTTTAAGATGTGTTACATTTGTTTATGCATCTCTTATGCAGGTGGCTGTTGACACCCCAGGGAAGGGGAGGTTAAGGCTCCTGAGCTCCAGCTGAGAGAAGACTCAGTGCATTTGGGGACCATGCCATCTTGAATGAGAAGAATGTGTATGGTAACAAAGTGGAGTAATGGCCAGAAGGCTCTTATGGGGCTGGCCAAGCAGACTTTCACATGATCAGAAGTTGGGCCATCGGTTATAACAATTGGGATTGAATGTCTTTCCAGCACTGTGGGGTGGGCCCTCGGAACATGTAAACTTTGACTTGGAGAAAGAAGAGAAATGTGATTCTCATACCCGGTGTGAAGGAGCACACATCACTTGTTATAAATATTTAGGCACAGAAAGTAAGTAATCACAAGCCACAGTGTCCAGATTGCTTTCAAGAACACAGGCTAAGACTGTGGGAAATGGACACTCAAATTGAAATGTGACCTTGGCATTAAAATATTGACTTTTGCATATTTATTTAAACTCTGATGTTTAGCCAAGACAACGGGTTAAAGGATTAGAAATGGACTTGTTCTCTTTCTGGTCAAGGGTTTGATCAAGAAAATAAGGAAGTGAGCAAACAAATATACAGACATTTAACAATACAAGTATTCATTAAAAACAAGGGCTGGGGAGGTGGCTCAGGGTAAAGAGCACCGGCTGCTCTTTCGTAGGACCTGGATTCGGTTCCCAGCACCCACATGATGGCTTATAACCACCTGTAATTCCAGTTCTAGGGGACTTGATGCCCTTTTCTGACCTCCAAGGGCACCAGTCACTCACATGGTGCCCATACACTCAGGCAAAACACTCATACACATAAAATTTTTAAAAAATCTGTAAAAATCAACAAAAATAGGGTATGGTGGCACATTCCTGTAATCCCAGCACTTGAATGGTAGTAGAGACAGGAGGGTAGTGAATTTGAGGTGAGCCTAAACTACACAGTAAAACCCTATGTAAAATAAATGTTGGGAGGCCTTGATGGTCAGAGGTGGCAGTCTATCATGGCCTGGCAGCTCTCTCCAAAGCTCAGTAACATGAGGGACTCTCTCCCCATCCCTTCCTGCTCTCTACCTGCCCTTATCTGGAGAATGTCTCTAGGCCTGGCTTAATCTGAAAGCTCTCTGTAAGCCTGGATGTCTTTTTTATCTGTAGTGTGACCCTTGGCATAGTTTCATGCTAGAAGCTTCCCCTCTGCTGCACATATGGTAACTAAGACTTGTAATAGGAGCTTTGCTATAGGACCCTGCTGCCACATACGAAGCCTTATGATAGGAGCATGCCACTTAATGCAAACTAGGGTTTCTCCCCAGGCTCCCCAATCCTATACATTTCCTATATTCTGGAATAAAGTTGAGCTGATTCCCTGAAGTCATCTCCCAGAGGGCTATCACCTTCGTGTTCATGGGCCAGCCAAGGATCTCTGTCATTGCTTCTGCTCCCTTTGATCTCATGAACTGATGGCCGCACAGACCACAAATATACAGGGGACCCCAGAAATAAAGATACTGTGATGATTAGTTTTAATTATCAACTTCACATGAAGTAGAATCATCTAGCAGTCAGGGCTCTGGCCATGTCTGTGAAATATTTTCTTAATTAAGTTGAGGAGACCTGCCCATTGTGAGTGACACCATTCCCTAGGCAGAAAATTCTGGACTGTGTAAATGAGCTGAGCAAGCATGCGTGCATTCATTTATAATTTGCTCTTGGCTGCAGATGTAATGTGACTAGCTGCTTCAAGTTTTTTTTTCTACTTCAGCCCCATAATGATAGGCTGTATCCTGGAATTGTGAACCAAATAAACTCTTTCTCCTTTAAATCTCTTTTGTCAGGAAACTTTTTTGTAATGAAACTGAGACACTTACTAAACAAAACACACACACAAAATGAAGCAGCCTAAATAACCATTGAAAATATGTTAAATGTATTATGATATAGCCACCCAGTGAAAGTCAATGAGACCGTTAAAAATCAACTGGTAAAAAATATCTAATGGTGGAAGAATGTATATACATATTATCAAACATAAAAAAGATGTTTTGTTTTTAAAATTACATGTTTGGGAAAGAAAGATAGGGACTGGGGATGTAGCTTAGTTGGTAGAGTGCTTTCCTGGTATGCACAAGGTCCCAGGTTCAATCCCAGCACTGCATGGTGGCTCTTCCTGTAATCCCAGCACCAGATGCGGGAGAATCAAAGTCAAAGAATCCTCGGCTACATAGAGAGTTCGAAGCCAGCCTAGGGTAGATGAGACACTTTTAGAAAGAAAGAAAAGAGGGTGGAGGAGAAAGAGACAGAAAGGAAAGGAAAGAAGAATGTGTCTTTGAGTGGTAACTGCTAAATTCTTTTTATTTGCCTTATTTTTTTCAATTTCCTGTATCATGAAAATGTACCTATATGTGTATTCATGAGAGAAAACAATAAAAGTTTATTTAAATAAAAGGAGTCCAGCATGCTAGTGGACAGCTCTAGTACCAGAATTCAGGAGGCTGAGGCATGTGAGACCTTGTCTCCAAAAAAACCAAGGAGAGAAGGGAGATGGAGAACCAGGCCCAGTGGCATTTAGAAGATGGATGAGAGATAGTCTGGGCTATATTATGGAGACCCTACCTTAAAAGAAAAAAGAAAATAATAGAGTTTGTATTTAATTACTAATTATTAAAAACTAATAATAGAGTTTTTATTTTCCATTTGATCCAACTTAGAATCAACTGGGAAGAGGGAACCTGAAAGGAAGAATTGCCTTGGTCAAACTGGCCTGTGGCTGTTCTGGGGGAGATTATCTTGATTGATAATTGATAATTGATAAGGAAGGGCCCAGCCCACTGTGGGCAGCACCATCCCTAGGCAGGTGGGGCTGTGATGTTTAAGAAAACGAGCTGAGCAGGAGGAGCCTGTAAGCCATGTTCTTTGTGGTTTCTGGTTCAGTTCTTGCTTGGGTTCCTGCCCTGATTTCCCTCAGTGATGGACTGTGACCTGGAAGTGGAAACCAGATCAGCCCCTTCCTTCCCCTAAGTTGCTTTTGGGCAGAGCTGTTGTATCACAGCAACAGAAAGCAAATGAACAGTGCCTCATGCTGGACTACGTTATCATTTTGAATAGCTGTGTTTCCTGAGACCCAGCTGTCAGTCGTTCAATACATAAGCCTCACAACAGTTCTATTAATAAATGTCATCATTATTGTTATGAATTATTGCACAGTGGGGGGGGGACCCGAGGGTATTCCGCGTGTGCAGGGGAACATGCTGGGCAGATGCAGCAGCGGGGTGGACAGATGGACGCCATTCGGGCATGGCGGCAGCGGCCAGTAATTCACAACCCAGACACTGCATCCATGTGGAGAGTTTATTATAATAGAGAGCTAAAGAGAAAGATAGGAAAGAGAGAGGAGAGAGAAGGAGGAGGAGGAGGAGGAGGAGGAGGAGGAGAGGTGTGTACTTACTTCCTGGGAGGAACATTTTGTGGGTGGGGCTGATTGGACAAGAGGGTCTAATACATGACACACCGCAGCTCCCAACGCCACTAGGATGAATGAAGAGGAGCTGGGAAGATGGAGGATCGAGGAGAGAGATATGGAGGGCCTGGGAGGTGAGTGGAATTGGGATGCATGATGTGAAATTCCCAAAGAAGCAATAAAGAATTATGTTAAAAAAAATTGAGCCTAAGGGGGAACAAACTGAAGCAAGGTGAAGATAAGGGTAGACCTGGACAAGGCTTACCCATGTTCCCAGGTTAAGTCTCCAAGCTAAAAGAGAAAGGATTTTTCCAAACTCAACAGAAAATTCATCCAGGTGAATAAAATTAGTCAACAGGTGGCCAGACAGGCACTGACACCATCTCGGGTCAAGGGAAAGAAGAAATGAAAAATGAGAGTGAGCAAAGATGTGTGTAAAATGGGGGTGGAGCCCTGCAAGGTTGTTCAGTAATTCTAAAGGCAGCTGTGCCGTCAGGGAAACTTGCCTCTGTGGCTTCCTGGAGGAGGGGGAGGTTTGGCAAGTCCAGGGAGAAAGACCTTCCTTCCATCAGGAAAGCTACAGCAGCACTTAATGACAGTGAAATGTCCTGAACAGGGACCCTGGCTGATTCCTACAGAATCACAGTGACATGGAGATGTAACTGGAAGTTTTCCTGTGTCCCACCCGGTCCGCAGCCGCTCAGACCCAAGTAAACACAGAGGCTTATATTAATTAAAACTGCTCGGCCATTAGCTCAGGCTTTCCACTGACCTGCTCTTACACTTAAACTCAGTCCATTTCTGTTCATCTATATGTCGCCACGTATTCCGTAGCTTTACCTGTGTGCCATTACATGCTGCTCCCTGGACAGAGGGCTGACGTCTCCCTGACTCAGCCTTCCACTTCCCAGAATTCTCCTCGTCTGCTTGCCTGCCTATACTCCCTGACTGGGTACTGGCCAATCAGCATTTTATTTATCAAACAACCAGAACAACACATTCACAGCATACAGAGCATCCCACAGCATGGAGATTACCTAGGACTCCCCACTGGTCCTCACACTGCCCTGTTCCCATCATCCAACGTGACTCACACACTTTCCTTCTTACAACTGCCTCCTTGCTGCTGCCCTAGCTCCAGAGTCAGCTTCCGGTATAAATGCTGATGCTTGCCATGTTTGAATGTCCCCCATAGGCTCATATATCATCTGAGCGATTCGTCACCAGGGGGTGGCACTCTGGATTAGAAGGATTAGGCGGTGTGGCTTTGTTGGAGGAAGCGTGTCCCTTGGGGGTGGGCTTTGAGGTTTCAGAAGCCCATGCTGGGCCCACTCTCTCTACTGATGAGGATATAGTTCTCAGCTACTACTCCAGCGCCGGCCTGTGTGGCCGCCATGCCCCCTGACGTGATGATAATGGGCTGACCCTCTGAAACTGTAAGCTAGCCCCAGTTAAATGCTTGCTTTTGTCGGGGCTGTCCTGTCTATGGTATCTCTCCACGGCACTAGAACACTGACTAAAACAGAAGCTGGTACCAATGGCGTGGAGCTTACCACCCTATGTGGTGAGCCAAGTATTTTACAGTTAAAATAACGAAAAACAACTGAATAAACTACTATCAGATGGAACACATTTGTGTGTGGAAATAAAATTTCCGTCAGTTTCGTATCGTTCAGGTTAATGTTCACACTCATGGTTTTGTATTCTTATAGAATATTATCTCATTTAATACCCCCCCCCGCCCCGAAAGCCATGTAAAATGATTCTCATTTTGTGGGTAGGCAAAGTGAGATTTGGAAATTTTAAATAATTTGCACAGTACATGACCAAGGTTTACTTCTCAGTCCCCTGCCTCAGCTTCCCAAGTCCTGGGACAGCAGGCATGCAGCACCATGTCTGGTAACCTTCTATCACATTTTGTTTTCTGTGTTTTTGAGACAGAGTCTTACTGTATAGATTGTAACTGGCTCAAAGTTTCCTATGTAGCCCAGGCTGGCCCCAAATAGTAATCTTTTGTCTTTAGCCCCTTGAGTTCTGGAATTCCTGCCGTGCACACCACATTCAATTTCCTCCATTTGATTCTAATAACTTCCACCTTGGTCTTAGGAGACCACCCTGCTCTCAGGAACCTTCCTGAACAAGCTGACACTCTCCCAACAGATTTTCAGAGATTCCTCTTGGTCAGACACACCCAACCTCTTCACTCTTGCCTGTGGAAAGCTTTACACTCTGCACTGCAATTTGTGGTGACCATGAATATGCGGACCAGCCCATTTTTGTTCAATCAGACCATTGATTTTAGAGTCCAGTCTTTCCAAAATGGTATTCTCCCCCGCCACCCCCGCCACCCCACCCACCCTGCAAACACCTCTCCCAGCCCCATGTACTTCCTCGTTTGGTCCCTGTTCCTTCCTTGGTTCCATCTTCTTTACCCCAAAACTTGAATCTTAAAAACCACTTGCTAGTCAGCAGTTCCACTCTGAATATGTTCGAGACGATTGAAAACAGGTTTGTAAAAACACTGTGCATGACTGCTCACAATAGGTATGACGGGTAATCTCGACAGAGGACAGGATTTACACACCTCTGGATGTGTCTTTGTGAGGTCTCACTGAGCAGGGAAGATCCACCCCAAAGGTAGACAGCACCACACCCTGAGCCAAGGTTCTGGATTGAACCCAAAGGAAAAACCCAGCTAAACACCAGCATTTACGTCTGCTTTCCTGACTGGGAACACAGTGCGACCAGCTGCCTCACACTCCTGCTACCATGCTTCCCCCCCCACCCTTGGTAGACCCTTGAAGTCCCCAAAAGAAACCCTGTCCCCATGTAAGCTGTTCTTTGCCGGGTGGTCACAGCAATGAGAAAAACAAACATGTAGCCCCAAAGTGGACACAACCGAAACATCCAGTCTGACGGATGAGTAGGCAAATTGTGGTGTAACCGTACATAAGAAACCAGGTGCTGACGTACACCTTGAATATATTATGCTAATTGAGAGAAGTTATACTAGGTGTGGTGTGCATCCTGTTATCTCAACTACTTAGGAGGTGGAGGCAGGAGGATCAAGAGTTAAACTCTTCCTTTTCTACATAAATTTAGAGTGTTCAAGGACAGCTTGGGCCATGTGAGACTCTACATCAAAAACAAACAGACTAACAAACAAATAAATAAAAAAAAAGAAGAAAAAAGTCAGACACCAAAGCTACACATTGCACAATTCATGTCCTAGGAAATGTCCAGGGGATGAGAGAAAGTAGGTGTTTACTTGAGTGTAAGCAGAGAGGAGATCTGGGAGTGACTTCAGACACACGGGAGACTTAATGTGATTCTGCAATTGGTGGCAATGTCTGCACAAGGTAGGGATTATACTAGACAAACCCCAGATGATGCATCATCATCACTATGATGATTATTGTTATGATTATGATTTGATTATGATTGAGACAGGTTCTCACCATGTATCCCTGGATGGCCTGGAACTCTCTCTGCAGACCAGGCTGGACTCTAACTCCTGGAGATCCCTCTGGCCTCTGCCTCCTGAGTGCTGCAGATGGTATGTTTTAAATGGTGAAATTCATGTTACATACATCGTGTCTCTCTTTAGAAATTAATCCCCTGTGGTTTGAGTCAGCTAAGGTTTCCATTTTGGATTTTCTTATCTGGGAAGTCTGGATTGTGGAGTATGGGCTCACTCTAAATAAACGTCAGTAGTTATTATTTCAGGATAATCCTTTAACAATACTGTGGGCTAGGAGGGATCAACTGTTCCTGACTAGTTCTCCCTCAATCTGAACTCACTTGGGACGTTGGGGCTGGCAGGTTAGAGATAAATCAGTTTAATGATAAGGAAAGTGAAGGCTTGGCCATGGTGGGACTCCTCAAAGTCACAGAATGAGTGAGTGTCTCATGCTGGGCCTACAACCTGGTGCTGCTCTTCCTGGGAGCACGTGCTGACTTACACAAAAAGGCTTTCCTTACGTTATCAGAAGTCCCTGTTTCCAATGGCAGAAGCACTGTATTTCCAGTGTTTCCCCTAATATCTGAAACTAGGTTTATTTCAGAGATATCTTAAGAGGCAATCTATTGCAAGCACCAGTTCATTTGGGTAATTTATTTTTTGTTTGTTTGTTTGAAACAGGATTTCTCTAGGTAGCCTTGGCTGTCCTGTAACTGTCTTTGTAGACCAGGCTGGACCTCAAATTCATAGAGATCCCTCTGCCTCTGCCTCCCCAGTGCTGGGATTAGAGGTGAGCACCACCACCACCTGGATTATTTGGCTAATTTGTTAAGAGAAGAAGTTTAGAGCTGGGGAGATGGCTCAGCGGATAAGGTACTTGCCTTGAGTTCAGATCCTCAGCTCTCACATTCAAAACCAAACAAAACCAAGAAAAGGGGCATGTTACGTGTAACTCCAGCACTGGGGGCGGGGTGGTCTGAGAAGAGAGGCAGGAACAGGAGCGTCTCAGATGCTCAGTGGCTGTCCAGTCTAGCCAATCAGTGAGTTCCAGGTTCAGTGAGAGACCCCGGTCCACAAAAGAAGGTGGAGGGTCTGGAGAGAAAGCTTAGTGGTTAAGAGCATTTGCTGCTCTTACAGAAGATCTGGGGACAGTTCCAAGCACCCACGCCACACAGCTCACAACTGCTGTGACTCCAGCTCCATGGGATCTTCTGCCCTCTTTTGATCTCTGCAGGCACCTGTACACACAGTACACATTCGTAAGTTTAGGCACATAAAAAAAATACACATTAAATAAATAAACAAACAAGTCTTTTTTTCTGGCCATGGTGTCATGCCTTTAACCCCCATACTCAGAGGCAGAGGCAGGATCTCTGTAAGTTCAAGGCCATCCTGGTCTACAAAGCAAGTCCCAGGCCAACCAGAGCTACATAGTGAGACTCTGTCTCAAACAAACAAACAAACAAACAAACAAATGAAAAGTAAAGGGGAAAGTGATAGAGAGCCAACATTAACTTTTGGCCTGCATGGGTGTAGGCATGGACATATACACCTGTGCACACACATGCACATATCATACACACACACACACCGCACACACAGGTTTATTGAGATCACATTCCTGGAGAGCTAAAACACTATGTTGGCATTTGCTTGGCTCACGTTAGGTAGTGTCTCATGGGGAATTGGAGGGAGTGGTTGGTGAGTGGTGTGAAAAGGACTTGAATGTCTTGCTTATAACACCCCATCTTCAGAGCAGCTGACTAGCCCCAGAAATGGATCCTTCTAGCAACAGCACTATCTTTTCAGCAGGGTGGAGGCCCCATGACCTAAGTATCTCCTATAAGACCCTACCTCTTAAAGTATCAACCACCTCACGCTACCACTGAAGACCACGCTCTTCAACAGCCCTGCCTTCCTCATTCTGGCACATTGAAAAAGGCCATAAAAGTGTATCATCTTATGAAACAAGGCTGATATTCATAATCAGAACTAAGCTTGGTGGGCACACTACAGATAAGTTCCTGGGATAACCTCTTTGGGACACTCTTTTAGACCTAGTCTGAAGTCAAAACACACAGCTGTAGTTCCAGGTACTCAGGAAGCTAAGGATGGTCACTTGAGCTCAGGAGTTAAGAGACCAACCTGGGCAAGACACCAAGATCATTTCAAAAAATAAAATAATCACCAGATTGATTGAGTAGAATTTTACTCCTGTGCTCAGGGAACTGAACTTTATGAAAGTGCAGATGTGCAGACATGACACAAAGAAATCATTGTGTTTGGGGGTTCTAAACAGGAAAGTAGTGTATTGGGATATCAAAGTGCAATCATGGAGGCAGCGGCACTTGGGCTGGGTGGAAGGGGCAGGTTTGGCAGGGAGCAGCAAGAATAAACTGGGAAGCCCCACATGGATGAAAACCACTAGAGTGGATCTTAGAATATGTGCATGGAAATTGTGGAAAGCAAAGGAAGAAAGGCCACCAGGGGCCAGAAAGATGGCTCAGCAGGTAAAGGCACTTACAGCCAAGACTGATGACCCGATTTCAATCCCCAGGACCCACATGACTGGGGATTTCAATCCCCAGGACCCACATGGTGGAGGGAGAGAACTGACTCCTACAAAGTATCCTCTGACCTCCACACATGCACCATGGCATGCTCACATCCACTGTCCTACTATATATATATATATATATATATATAATATAAATATATTAAATATATATATTAAAAGATTTTAGAATGACTACGAGGGCCAGATTCTGTAGAATTATTTATATCAGGTAAATAGGCAACAGGCTGGTGTAGAGGATGGAAAAGCCTCTTACTCACTGAGCTATAGCCTTAGGAAAAAAGTCATTATTTATTCAAATCCTTAGATATCGACAAGCTCTTGGGACTAGGATTTTACTTACAGGTATTATTACTAAAAAATATAACGATATTGACTTCAACATTTGTAGTACTAGAAAAATCAGACACTGAACTCTAGTGGCTGGAGAGATGACTCGGTAGTTAAGAGTGCTTGCTGCTCTTGTTGAGGACCAGAGTTCGATTCTCAGCACCCATATCAGGTGTTCACAACTGACCATAACTCCAGCTCCATTGGATCCAGCGCCCTTTTCTGGCTTCTGTGGGCACCAGCACACACATGCACAGACATACATTCAGACACACACAATCAACAAAAATGAAAATAAATATTTTTTAAAAGAAGCCAAAATATCTAACTATGAAGACTCATTTACCTCTCAGGGGGTCATGGGGGAAATGTCTACATTATTTTTAATTGTCACAATTACAGGGGACTTCTCTGGCATTCAGTGGGTGGAAACTGGGATAAGTATCTTCGGTGTATAGGACAGCCTCCTACAATGAAGAATTACTGTACTCAAAATGTCACCAGGGCCAAGGTGAGCAGCCCTTGCTATGGAAGATGGTGCCACAACACAGAGGAATGCTCTGCAGTCATAGAGTGAGTGAGAAGTGCCTTTGAACGACATTCAAAACATCCCACAAAGAAGGAAAGAGCATGTTATAGTCTGGTGTACAAAAGCATTCTAAAAAACCTTTAAGTATACAAAAAATTTTCATTTTTATTTTCTTTTTTTGTCTTCCTTTATTTTATAAAGTTCAGGAGTCAAGAACATGTAAAACTTATAAATAAAAACAAAAAATGCTGAACACCAAGGATGTGCCAGACAGCCCTGGAAGAAAATCTAAGGAGCATATCCTGATAGGTCCCTGCTCTCATGAAGCTCCCAGTCCAGTGGGGGGAGGCAGGGAGGAAGACAAGGGAGAAAAGCCAAGACAATGTCTGGAAGGCACAAACACAATAAAGGAAATGGAATGGGATGACAGGCAGGGACCGGAAGACGGTGGTGTGGTGCTTCCTTGGACTAAGATAACAAGAGCTGATGAGTGATACTAAAACTTTATAGTCTGCGGATTATGGAGAACTGGGCAAGAGTGAGCAGGCTGCTCAGGTGGATTATGGCGTCTGTTTTAGAGAAGTTCAGATGGTCACGTGGACTGTCAGAGTAAGGACAGCCTTGTCTTCCTCCCCTTTAAATATATGTATGTTGTAACTGGTTTATCCCATTAAGAGAATGCTGAGGAGCAGCAAGAATGAATGAATTGCCATCACACATGGTGATAGAGACAAAAATCACAAACGTGCTGAACTGAGAATTTTGCCAAGCTAGCCTGTGCAGATGTCACGGCTTACCATTGGGTGGGGAGGGGTACCTTTGTACATAGTACTAAATGGGTGCAATGCCTCCGAGAATTTATTACACTTTACAACGAAGGAAGTAATCCACTTTGCAGTCAAGTCCCCTTACAAAGGTCAAAGGGCCAGGAACTGTTCATAATCAGCATTCCACGGTATTTACAAGGCACTGTTCACAGCATAGGGCTGCCGTGGAACCTAAAATAGGGTTCGTCCACAAAGAGAGAGCTCTTTCCCACCTCCTTTTGTGCAGAGGAGGCGCAACAAGGAGAATTCTGGTGTTTCTAGAGTCTCTGGAGTTGATAGTCCACAGACTGCGGCATGCATTTCTGATTAACAACCCAAGGAAACCCAGGCTAGAGTCAGAAAAAGCACATCAAGGCACCAGGAGAAAGATCAAGTTGAAAGGAACTGGACTACTAAAGGTCAGTTTCTCTGGAAGGACCAGCTATCAACCAGAGGTTACCTCTGAGCAGTAGGATCACGTGTGCTTTCAATTGTCCTTTTGCATTATTTTCTGCAGAGAGCATGTATTATTTTTATAATAAAAGTATTATGGAAGGTGTGTTATTATTTTTTTTTACAAGTGCCCTTAGAATACTAAAATTAGAACATCATTGGAATCCAAACCCAAGAAAGACTTGTATGCAGAAATTATGAAATCGGAGCTAAGAGGTGGTTAGACCACAATATACCTGTGTACATGATACAAGCAGCCTGGTAACAACCATGGCAACCGAAGCCCCACATTTGGGAGGGTTATGGAAAGAGGGAGTGAGTGTGGGGCGGTTAGCTTTAACTGTCAAATGGACACAAGGTAGAACCACCTGGAAAGACTGTCTCAATGAGGGATTGTCTACACTGGATTGGCTGTGGGTCTGTCTTTTGAGGGTTGTCTTAATTAAGATAATTGATGTAGAAGACAGCCTACTTCGGGCAACACTATTCCCTAGGCAGGGGTTCTGAACTGTAGACGAATGGGTAAGTCAAGCTGAGCACAAGCAAGCAAGCGGTCATGCATGCATTTATTCTCTCTCTGCTCTTGATTGTGGATATGATGTGACCAGCTGGCTCAAGCTCCTGCTGCTATGACAACCACTGCCACCAACCCCCCCCCCCCCCCCCGCTCGCCCCCACCACAAGTGATGGACTGTAACCTGAAACTGTGAACTTAAATACATCCTTGTCCCCCTAAGTTGCTCTTTGTTAGGGTATTTTGTCACAGCACAAAAGAGTGGAAGGTTTGGGTTGGAGGGATGGGCGGGGGGAGGCTTGCAGGTGACTGTGTCAAAGCTCTAGATCTTCCTGCACGGAGGACTGCAGATACACTTGTTAGCTCTTGTGATTGACCAAGAAGCCAAATTATCCTAAATAGTAATTGTCAGACATTGATGTCCCAGACAAACAAGGCCCTGAGGGAAGAGAGGACACATTTACAGGTAGGGAGCAGGCTGCTCCTGAGCTGCCTGTGGCATCCTCCACACGAGTGCTGTGCAATTGAATGTCTTCTCTGAGCTCTTATCAAACCAGGGTGAAAAGAGCCACCACTCCCGTTCTCTCTCCCAGGGCCCAGTGGCACCTGGAACATGCTGATCCTCATACTTCTTATTCTCAGGAAGTATTAATGACTTAATCCCTCAGCTTGCTCCTGCTCCTGTGTGGCCTTCTCAGTGAGATTTGCAGACAAGATCCAGAGAAGTCCAGACTGACGCAGGGCACATTGAATTCAGTTTGCTGGGAAACGGCCCTGGGAAGGCCTGAGCCTGAACCCCTCCTTGGGAGCAGCTAGAGGGAGTCCCAGCCATGGGTGAGGTGACAGCGGAGGAGGTAGAGAAGTTCCTGGACTCAAACATTGGCTTTGCCAAACAATACTATAATTTTCACTACCGGGGGAGAGTCATCTCAGACCTCCTTGGGGCCAAGGAGGCAGCAGTGGACTTCAGCCACTACCACACTGTGAATAGCGTGGAGGAGAGCGAAATCATCTTTGACCTTCTGCGGGACTTTCAGGAGAATTTACAGGCTGAGAAATGCACATTCAATGTCATGAAGAAGCTCTGCTTCCTCCTGCGGGCTGACCGCATGAGCCTGTTCATGTACAGGACCCGCAATGGCATTGCGGAGCTAGCCACCAGGCTCTTCAACGTCCACAAGGATGCTGTCCTGGAGGACTGCTTGGTAATGCCTGACTCCGAGATCGTCTTCCCTCTGGACATGGGTGTCGTGGGCCATGTCGCACACTCCAAAAAGATTGCCAATGTCCCCAACACAGAAGAGGTATGCTCTCCCTGTAAGAGAGACTGTGGGGGTGTACTGGAGGTCCAAGTGGGCTGGGTGGGTTGTTGCTGGCCACCAAGCCTGGGGTAGTCATGGCACGGCACTACTCTCTATTTATTGACAATACTTAGAAATTTTTATTTAGAAAAAAAAAAGAATATTCAAAACTAGCAGAAGTTTGAAATACTACAAAGGACTGTGTACCTTTCATTCATATTCACCAGTTATTAACATCTTGTCACATCTGCTTCTCTCTCTTTTTCTGTGACCTACTAGAAGGAAGTTTCAGGCATGCCCTTTTTTGTCCATACAGCCTTCATTCTGTATTTCTAGAACGGGACATTTCTTCCTTATCCATAGTACAATGGTGGAATTTGGGGAGCACAACACCCACATAACACAACCATCTAATAGTTCATATTCAGTGTTTTCCAGGTGTCTCACATACACTAATGTAACCCTGTCTCTTTAGTCCACTCCCATCTGAGACCGCTCCTCGATCTGTCTTTGTTTTCTGGAAAGCTGGTGTATTTAAAGAAATATTTTTTGCCAAATCGGACAAACCCACAAATATTTTACAGAAGTGTCCTTCCATTTTGGCTTATCTAATCCCCCCCACCACCATGCATTTGTTAACGTGTTCATTAGATTAAGTTTACTATGCTCTGGGGGAGGAGAAGGAGAGACAGACAGCCAGACAGCCTGATTGACTCAGTTGGCATCCCAGGCTGGCCTAGAAGTCCCTGTGTAGCCCAGGCTGGCCTATGAGTCCCTGTGTAGCCCAGGATGGCCTCAAACTCTTGGCAATCCTCTTGTCCCAGCTCCCCAAGTGACGTGATTATAGACACGAGCCACTACGCCTGGTTGTCTGATATGACTTCACAATTAGATTGGGTTTCACAATTCTCACAGAAGCATCACTAAGGTAATACTGTTTTTCTTCATATTTTATATCAGGAGACACAGGAGCTGATTGTCCCATTACTGAGAATGCTAACAGTGATTACCCAATCCTTCTAAAAACCCATAAGGCTAGAGGGTCACTGAGAGTTCTAAGCCAGCATGAGCTACAAGGTCCAGTCACAGGTCTACTGGGCTGCAGAGAGACTCTGCCTCAAAAACCCAAACCATAGCAAGTCAACCAAACCCTGTGGCTCATGGAATTTTACTGGCCGTTCTGACAAAGATCCCCATGAGGAGATCAATTTCCCTGCTGGATATTAACTTCAATGGCTCTAAAGTAGCTCCACTTAGTCTCCTGCCCAAGCCAACTCACCCTTCAGATCTCAGCTTGACAGTCACTTTCTCGGGGACACCCTCTGTCTCAGTTGTCCCCTTCCTGAAGTGATTGGTCAAGGTGAGCGCTAGCATCAGGGACCTTATTTACTAGGTATTTATCCTGAGATCCTGCACAGTGTCAGGCATAAAGCAAGTGGTTAATAAACAGAGCCTAAAGAATAGGAATGTTGGCCGGGCGTTGGTGGCGCACGCCTTTAATCCCAGCACTCGAGAGGCAGAGCCAGGCGATCTCTGTGAGTTCGAGGCCAGCCTGGGCTACCAAGTGAGCTCCAGGAGAGGCGCAAAGCTACACAGAGAAACCCTGTC
This sequence comes from Peromyscus aztecus, assembly GCA_902168405.1. NCBI lineage: Eukaryota > Metazoa > Chordata > Mammalia > Rodentia > Cricetidae > Peromyscus > Peromyscus aztecus. The sequence goes on along the minus strand of CABHPQ010001103.1, from coordinate 56,683 downwards.
TCGAAAAAGCCAAAAAAAAAAAAAAAAAAAAAAAGAATAGGAATGTTGCAGTAATTTCCATTTGCTAGTACAGCAGCCATGCTAAGATACCAAGTTTAACCATTTCCAAGGTCCAGCCCCAGGGCATTCTGTGTCATTTTTATTTGTTTGGTTGTTTTGAGGCAGGGTCTTACTGTGTAGCCCTGGCTGGCCTGGAATCGATTCGTAGACCAAGACGGCCTTGAACTCACAGACATTCTCTTGCCTCCATGTGCCGTATGCCTGGCCTCCTGGACATTTTGTGACTTTGTCTTTACCTTGCTTCTGTATTTATTTCAGATAAATAGTCTTAAGGTTAAAAAGGGAAGAGGAGGGGCTGGAAAGTAACCCAGTCAGCAGGTGCTTGCTGGGCAAACATGAGAGAGAACCAAAGTTCAACCGCTAGAACCCACATTTAAAAAAATAAAATGAAACTAGCCAACCACTCTGGCATATACCTATAATCCCAGAGCTGGGGAGATAAAGATGGGCAGCATCTGGGGTTTGATGGCTAGCTAACCTAGCTGAATCAATGAACTCTAGGCCAATGAGAGACTCTGTCTCAAAAACCAAGGTGGACAGCAATCTAAGGAATGGTACCCAAGGGGGACCTCTGCTCCTCACATGCAAGTACACATCAGTGTACCACACACACACACACACACACACACACACACACACACACGTCTCATCCAACTGGATCGAGAGGTCTTGAGAGGGGGCTTGCCCAAGTCTCCAAAGCATGAAGCCCAATCTAATACAAGAATCCAAGGGGGTCATCAAACAGTGATTACCTGGGCGTTTTCCTAAAAATCCAGCGGTTTCGAGAATCACTGAGAGTTCTAAGGTAGCATGAGCTACAGAGTCAAGTCTTAGGTCAGCCTGGGCTACAGAGACCAGCTCTGTGGGAAACACTAGGCAGACTGCCGTGGGGTTAATGTCTGCATGCCTGCTTGGCATCAAGGACTAGGGCTTTGGGGGGGGGAGTCTTGCTGGATGCAGTTTGTCTCTTTTCGCTTCCCCCCCAAACTTTGGTACATTCTATCAAAGACTGTGAAGACACAATCTTGTGTAATAGTTCTCACTATCTTGTGCTTATAGCGTGGAAACTCTTGCTCAGGGTCACACAGGTGTAAAGTACAGATGGAATTTAAACTTGGGTCCTCTGGCCTTGAACCCATGCTCTTAACCCTCTGCTGCCCCAAACTTCTCCTTATCTGTGAAGTAAGGTCATGGGATGGAGCGTTATTCAAGAAAGATCATTTCCAATCATATTTCAAGAGTTATGACCTTATGCCTTGAGGTCAGAGCTGAATGCTAATCTTGTCACTTCCTAAGAACATAACCTTAGCAAATCATTTAGCCAGTTCAGGCTCAGTTTTTAATTTGTATACCATTGGTAGTACCCTGTCTCTGCCTCCTACATGCCGGGATTACAGGTAGGCTGTCACATCTACCCAGTTTTTACATGGATTCTGGGGCTCTAAATTCTGGACCTAGACTTGTAGGATAAGTATTTTACCCATTGAGATATTACCCCAGCCTCCTGGCACCAGGCCTACATGGGCAGTTCCTGTTCCTTATTTCAGTTCCATTACAGTTAGTAAAGATCTAAGTAACAGATCCATACCACATCTGTGAGGACTATGGAATATTCTAACCTTGCCTTTCTGGAGTTTTCCTTCTAGATTCTTTTTTTATTTGTTTTGTTTTGTTTTGTTTTGTTTTTTGAGACAGGGTTTCTCTGTGTAGCTTTGCTCCTTTCCTGGAACTCACTCTGTAGCCCAGGCTGGCCTCGAACTCACAGAGATCTGCCTGGCTCTGCCTCCCGAGTGCTGGGATTAAAGGCGTGCGCCACCACCACCCGGCTTCCTTTTAGATTCTTTCAGTCTCTGGAAGTGCCAAGCCCTTTGCAGGCCTTGGTGTTGTAGAGTTGAGGATCTGAGAAGGTCCTCTGATTCCAGAAGATCCAGGCCTGACAGTGTGATGAGCCTCAGTGCTGATCTGTTATTTTCTGTTCAGCTCTGAAAGATCACCCTCGCAGCCACACCCGTCCTTTCTCAGAAGCCGTGGAATCTGGGGCAGTGTCCCCGGCTGTGAGTGACTCAGGCCTGCATGTGAGTTCAGCGAAGACCAGGAAGTCCTGAGTGTTCGGCATGTGCATGCTGTTTGCTGCTGTTCTACTTGAGAAATCTCACTCAGTTCCAGGCTCTGGGGTGGACATGATCTTACCAGCAGTAACTAGAAGTTGAGTGGCCAGGGAGAAGATGGTGTGGACTGGGGTCTGAGCTGTCTTTAAACCTCTGTAAAGTTCTAGTTTGAGCCTTTATTGTCCTAAAAAGTCTGGGAATGGTTACAATCACTGTTGTGTTGGAACGTGAAACTACAAACTAAACTTTCCGGGGCTCTCCCACACTCCTGCATCCCTGGCAACTCCCTGCTCATCCTCTGTTCTTCTTTTTTTTTTTTTCTTCTGCTCTTATTCTTAAAAGACTTGAGATCGGCATTGCCAAGTAAAATGGAAGGTGATCTGCTAAGTGTGGATTTTAAATAAACAAAGAGTAGTGTTTCAGTGTAAGTATGTCCCATGAAGTATTTAAGATATGCTGCAACTAAAAATAATTATCATCTACTTGAAATTCAGATTTAACTTGGCATCCTGTTTTCGTTGTTGTTGATATCCAGCATTAATCTGTAGTGGTTGGGTAGGATGCAGAGGGTTATTTCTATTTTCTTCTATCTGTTGAGACTTGCCTTGTGGCCCAGTATGAGGTCAATTTTGGAGAAAGTCCCATAAGGTGCAGAGAAGAAGGCACGTTCTTTTGTGTTTGGGTGAAATGTTCTGTAAATATCTGTTAGGTCCGTTTGATTTATTATGTCCGTTAGCTCCAGTATTTCTCTGTTTAGTTATTGTCTGGATGACCTGTCTATTGGTGAGAGTGGGGTATTGAGGTCTCGCAGTCTATGAGGTGTATGTCCCCATCTCTCTGCTTTACTGCTTGTCCCTGACACCTTGTCCAGTGCCTGGGGTAGAGTGGGGTACTCACTGAGTGAATGAATAAGGGGCAGCCCTTCTTCAGCACCAACCAATTCCATTTCTGAAGGCTGAACCTGTGACTGTCAGGCCTGGAAGGACTGTCAGAGCTGAGAGAACTGTCCCTTGGAGCCTCTCAGGTGTAGTCTGTCTCTGTTCTCTGCTTTATGTGCATGGTGTACATAGATTCTTTTCCATCAGAATATCCACACGCCAGCCATAGTGTCTTCCCCAGGACCCTGGGAGGAATCTTCTCAGGATGGGCCCTTAGGAAAATTCTGATATTTCTGGAGACTCAGAACTTGGCCCCCTAGACAGGAGAAAAACCTCAGCCATCACTCTGATGTCACTGCAGGGGAAACCTAGGCAGTGTACTAAGTAGCCACTGAAGCCATTTACCGGCAAGCTTCTCCATCATTGGGGCCCATCCCATTGTCAGGAACAGACTCACAAAGTGGTTTGAACTGGACGTTCGTGTTTATCATCATGCTGTAAGCACCCAGAATGAGCAGCCTCGTGTTACCGGTTGTCTTAGCTCCTTTTCCTGCTGCTGTGACAAAACACGCAGCAATCTAAAGGAAAGGGTTTGTGCTCTCTCACAGTTCAAGGCAAGTCAACGCAGAAGGAGTTGGACGCAGCTGGTCACAACACATTCACAGTCACGAAGCAAATGGGTAACGGGTGTTTGCTCGCTCTCTATTTACACAGTGTGGGATCCCAGCCAGGGAAGGGTACCACCCACAGTGGACAGGTCTTCCCATCTTAATTAGCAATAAAGATAATTCCCCACAGGTCTTGACATATCCAGTGCCTGACACAGAGCCAAGGCTCAATAAATATACATGAATGAATGAATCAACCAATTAATCGATTAATAAATCTACAACTAGTGAATGGGTCGATCAGCTGCACTACTCACCAGCAAGGGACTTGTTGGTGAATGAGAAGGGACAGCTGTGTAGTAGCGCTGCTTGTCAGGGCTGATGTGAGTGAATTCGATAATATATGTAAGTCATCTGGCTCTGAGCCTAGCACATCCTTATTATTCAGTAGGTAACGGATCCCACCATGCGTCCGACAGAATCAGTACTGTGATTGTTTGAAAAGAAGAAGAGGGGAACAGGGACTGAGAAGCAGAATTGCGTTGCACTTTAAATCTAGATATGGTGGTGTATACCTGAAATCCCAGCACTCAGGAGGCTAAGATGGGAAGATGGTGAGTTTGAGGCTATGTGGGGCTACACAGTGAGTTATAAGCCAGCTGCAGGTTTGTAGAAACTCTGCTGCACAACAAACAAGTGAATAAATACGTACTGAGGCTCACCCCTCCCACTCTTCCCCTCCCCCTCAATGCTTCTGATGCACAGATCTTTCTTTTCTTCAAGTCTTCCAAACCCATTCCCACCTCCTGGACTCGGTAGTCACTATGCCTCTCCTTGGAATGAGTGCGCTCCCTCTGCCTTGGGCTCCAAGCTCAGCATTGTGTCTCCAGAAGAGGCTTCCAGACTCCCATTCGAACCCAAGCAGCTTCAGTCTGCCCTCCCTCCCCTCTCTGTTAAGGTTATTTCTGGTTTATTTCCTTCAGAAGAGAACATCTCAGGCTGCAGGGAGAATGCTGAATCATTTTCTTATTTATTTATTTATTTTTTCTGTCTCCTCTATTTAGCTGGATGTTTTCCCGGAACAGATGTCTCTTGTTCTCTGCCGTAGCCCCAGGGTTCACAGCAATACCTCACACAGAAAGTGTTCTGTCAATCCTGAGTGAATGGATGATGACTCTGTACCTTCCTTGGCCATGTCTCTTGTGCCTGGGCTTTAAAGTCAATGGTTTGAGGCTGAGGAGATGGCTCAGTCGGTGAGAGAGCTTGCTGAACAAACATGGAGGCTTGAGTTCAAATCACCAGCATACACACACACACACACACACACACACACACACACACGCGTGTAAAAGAACATTAGAATAAATGGTTTGAGTAGAAATGCCTCCAAAACCTTCTGCTTCTGGTCCACTGAGGTCCTATGATGTGATTGTTTGGGGGTATTTATTATGGTATGGCTACAGGGATGGCAATGTTGGGGTAGACTCCAGTCGTTTGGGGGCTGGGGTGTATGTGAGGAGTTCCTTGACTGAGAACTCAGTGTGTGTGATGGTTAACAGAGTCAACTTGGATCTTGACTCACCTCAGAGACAGAGCTCTGCCTGTCGGTGAGGGAGTATTTTGATCAGATTAATTGCGGTGGGAAGAGCAACTCTAACATTTCCCTGGGCTGAGGTTCCAGACAGTTCCTCACTGCTCGCTGCAATGTGATTGGTTGTCTCATGCTCCTGTCAGCACACCTTCCTGGACAGCGTAGACTGTATCCCCTCAAACTGGGAGCCAAGATAAGGCCCTTCTCCCTAAAGCTGCATTTGTCAGGCATTTGAACACAGCATTGAGAAAAAGGCCTAACACACTGGAAAAGAGGGCGCTGGTGGATTTAGAGACATCTGCCTCGGAGGCAGATGAGGCCCAAGTACTGGCTTCCCTGGATGAAAGTAAATATTGCAAAGCTGAACTAGCTGAAGTGAATCTGAGCATGCTTGGCCTTAGGCTGTGCTCAGGCACTCAGCCATGCCCTCCGAGAATGACTCAGAAAACCCTCCTTGGCTGCCACTGTCTTCCAGCTCTTTCTAATCCTCAACCGCTAATTCAAGTAGAGCGTGACTGGCTTATCCTAATTCCTTTACCCTTCACCTGTTTGAGCCAACTTCACTGACCTGACGCTGTTGCCTGTTTGTTTAATCTCACTCCCTCTGGAAAGAAATCCCGACATACAGAACATCACACCAGGAATAGGAGCCGTAGGGGAAATTCTGCCGCCTTAGTTCTAGAGAAGTTCCGTGGATTGGCTGTGTGGATGAATCGCCCTTCTCAGAGCAGCATGCACAGTACATGTTTGTGCTGGCTCATGTCCCGTGGGACATGGCAGTTAGGAAATTTACCACGGTGACAGAGACAGAAAGGTGGATTCTCCTGACTCTAGACAATCCAGCCTCTGTTCCCTCCTCCTGGCCATGTAGCCTGTATCAATCAATGCCTCTAAAGCCCTGCCAGGCTGCCTGTGGGGGTTGGGAGTCAGGGTGTATGGACCTCTGCACTCTACAGTTTTCAGCTAAGCCCTTAGGGCCTGTGTTACTGTATTACCTTCTTCTGTACTACCGAGACCGAATACCGCACAGAAACAACAGAAAGAGGCCACTGGGATGGTTCAGTGGCAACTCGAGTTTGATCCCCAGAACCCATGTAAAGGTAGAAAGAGAAATTACTCCACAGAGCTCTTCTGATCGCCACACAAGCACTGGCACATGTCCCTCACTATAAACATCATGCCTCTCCCATGATAATAATAAATAATGTTTTTACTTGAAGGAAAGAAAGATTGCTTTGGCTCATGGTTTGGGGCTAGGAATCCATCATGGGGAAGGTGTGAAGGGACAGGGCAGTTCATATGGCGGCCGTCGAGCAGAGGAAGAGAATGTCCCGGATGGCTTTCCCCACCCCTCCGCTTACTCTAGCTGATCCACCAGCCTATGGGATGATGCTGCCACCTTTAGTGATCTTTAGTGATCCTCTCTGGAAGGGCCCTCCCAGACACGCCCAGAGGTTTGCTTCCCTAGTCTCCTAGGAACTTCTCAACCCAATCAAAATGACAGTCAAAATTACGGTTAGTGATTCATCCGTGAGGAGCTTGAATCTTAGCTACTTGGTAAAGGGCTGACATGTAACAGAGCTTTCACAGAGATGTGTTGGATGGGGATGGCCATTGAAACGGCCATTCACTCTTGTAACCAGCTTGTTATAAAAGGTGAAAATACATGCCTATGATTCCAGCACTTGTGGGAGGCCGAAGCGGGAGGATTGAGAGTTCAAGGTTGGCACGGGCTGTATAGTGAGACTGTGTCCAAGTAAATAAAAGAAAAGACGGGGTAGGGATGGGGGCTGAAAATAACAAAGCCTTTTGTTCAATGAGTGGACGGACCCCAGAGTAACTTCACTGGGGCTTATGTGAGCAGAGCTGAGCTGAGGACAGGCTCTCAATGCCCCCAAGTCGTGTTAACTTTGTGAGAAGGGCTGTTGGTCCCCCTCCCTTAGGCTGTTGGGAGGATGGAGATGAAAGGATGAGATGGAGCACCATGTACAGTGCCCACTGGTGGTCATCATGGTCATGCCCCTAACTCCCTCACAGCTGCCGTTTAAGTTTCCACCTTGGGCTTCACTGCCATGAAGTGTTTGTCCTCCGTGGCCCTTGGGGGGCTGCCTCTCAGGCCTTCTTCTCTTGATGGATGTTGGAGGTGTCCATGATCTCCTCGGGTCGTCCTGCCCTTGCCAGAGGGGAACCGATGAATGCCTTCACCCCCTTGTCAGCAGGGGCTCTGAGATGCTCTCCCATCCTTGTATTCATTTACCTCCCTGTGCTTGCCTCTGCCTTCTTCCAGGATGAGCATTTCTGTGACTTTGTGGATGGCCTCACCGAGTATCAGACCAAGAGCATCCTGGCTTCCCCCATCATGAATGGGAAGGATGTGGTAGCCATCATCATGGCTGTGAACAAAGTGGACGAACCCCACTTCACCAAGAGAGACGAAGAGGTAAGACTGCTTGAGATGCTGCCAAGGACACCATGCTAGTCCATCCCTCCTGCTCACGGAATCCCTCAACCTTACCAGTTGGCTTGGCTTTAGTTTCCCCATACATAAGGCAAGAGGACAAGCCAAGTATGGTAGCCCATGCATGCAATGCCAGTATTTGAGAAGCTGTGGCAGGAGTATTGTCACAAGTCTGGTGTAATTATAATTGTATAGCCTGGGCTGTATAATGAGTTCTAGGGCATTGTGTGCTACAGATTAGGTAGACCCTGTCTTGAAAACTAAAAGAGAGAGCGGGCGGCGTTCACCTGCTAATCTCTCAGGGAGGCAAGGGAACATGACAGCCCAGACATTGGATTTTGGAGTTAGGAATGAGAGGTGTTTGTTCTGGATCTTTCAAAATCTTCTTGTTTTATTTGGCTAAATCACTTATCTTCTCTGAATCTGTTTTTTTATTTGTAAAGTGGGGGAGATTTCACAATATCTCCCTCATAGTGACTTATAATGACCAGGTAACACACAACAGTGACTTAACCCAGGGACACCAAGTTCAATAAATTTTTATGAATACACTCTCATTAATAAATCAACAAGCACGATGAGTTTCCATTCACGGAGCTGTGTATGGTTCTTCTGTGCAAACTGCCTCCGTGCAAGTTTTGATGGTGGTCGGACATTTCCCTGCCGGTGGCAGAAGTCGCCCAAGGAAGGATTTCTCTGTTTCATCTGCCGTTTGAATTTGTAGATTCTTCTCAAGTACCTCAATTTTGTGAATCTGATCATGAAGGTGTTCCATCTGAGTTACCTGCACAACTGTGAGACTCGGCGTGGCCAGGTGAGTGGCCTGAGCATGTCCTTCTACTGAAGCATTGATGTGGTCAGGGCAGCTGGTGTGAAGGTCTTGGGAACTACTGAGCTGTGTCTAGCTCTGTATTAGGAGGAGAAGAATGCTTGTGAAGTTGTATCCTAGAGTGGTTATGCTTGGATTTGAATGCTTGCTCTCTAACGAGCTGCCAGACCTTAAGCAAGTTGCTAAGCCTCTCTAATAATGTGGATATGTAAGATGGGCATGGTGGTGCAGGCTTGTTATCCCAGCGCTCAGGAGGTGGAGGCAGGAGGATTAGGAATACAAGGTCAGCCTCAGTGACATAGCTAATTGGAGGCAAGACTGGGCTGCACAAGACCCCGTCAAAACAAACAAACAAACAAACAAACAAACAAACAAACAAACATGGGGATAATTATATATCATTCTCAAAAAGAGTGTTATCAAAATAAATAAGGTAACCTGTGTAGGGTACTTATACTCAACTGCTTATTATTTTAATGTATGGTTTTTGCAGTGATGGGGATTGAACTCAAGACCTGTATTACTGACCTGCATCCTTAAACCCTGTGCTTAATATATTTTATTAATAACATATGAGATAAAATAAATGGAAAGAGTTGGACCCGACGCCTCAGTCTTTCCACCTGTAAAATGGGGCCAATGAGCCTGTTTCTCTAGGTTATTGTAAGAGTTAAGTGGAATAAACTAGAAAACTTCAAATAATTGTTATTTTCTATCAAAGAAACATCTACTTTGTACTTCAAAAACTCTGATTAGTGTTTCAAATGTCTTCAGATATTGCTGTGGTCTGGGAGCAAGGTCTTCGAAGAGCTCACGGACATAGAGAGGCAGTTCCACAAAGCCCTGTACACGGTGCGCGCCTTCCTCAACTGTGACAGATACTCCGTGGGCCTCTTAGACATGACCAAACAGAAGGTAAGAAAACCACAAGGACCGCCCTTTCCAAGAGACACACGGTGATGAAGCGCAGCCTAGTCAGGAATTCAGCTAGCACGGGACACACACAGCCTGGGTGATCCGGATGACTGTGAAGGGTTTCACACATGGGGTAGGGAGATCGCTCAGTCAGTAACATGCTGTCCTCAAAACTATGAGGACCTGAGTTTGACCCCGGAAATGATGTAAAAGGCTTGTGCCGTATGTAGCACAAGTGTAGAGGTCAGAGGACAACTTTTGGGAATCAGTTCTCTCCTTCCACCGAGGGTTCTGGGAAGGAACTCGGGTCACCGGACTTTTACCCTGGCGCCACCTTGCTGCCCTTGGGAGAGTTCTTTACAAGTGTGGACCCGGGTCCTCTGTCTCACAGCCATCTTCTCCCGCTCCGTGCTTTCTTTCTCTAAAAGCGTGTTCCGGTGAATATAAATCGGAGTCATAGTGTAGTGGAAGGAATCAGTTCTTCTTATGGCTATTGACTTCTGTGACCTGTTTAAGAAGGCACAAAGATCAGAAAGGTATTTGCTTATGCCGATTCATGTAAGTTTTATTTTTATGAATTCTACATGTAGCTCTACAGTATACCAAAAATTTTAATGTATACTATAATACATGATAAATATTACTGTTCCATGTGGACACCCAACCAGCCAATTATCTCATCTGGAAAAGACTCACCCTTCCCCACTGCACTATTGAAAAGTCCGCCTTTTCTCACAGTCCCATGGAAAAGCTCATCTTTCCTTGGGTTCGTTTCTGGAATCTCTGTTTTGTTGCGCTGGTTTATTTCTCTATTATTCTACGTTACCTTAATTTCAGTATGTATACACAATATCTTGAGACCCTCTTGTGAAATGATCTCTAGGGTTGGTGTTTTATGTTAGAGCTCTTCACTATGTCTTACATTTCTTGTGGTTTCTCTCCGTACTCTCCACCCTGTCATACTTAGGGACTTCAAAGTGAGTATTTCTTTTCCTCTACCTGCTATTGCTTATCTTCTTCATGAAATATTAAGTTTCTTCTAGGGCGGCTGTTCTCAACCCTCCTAATGCTGCGACCCTTTAATACAGTTCCTCATGTTGTGGTGACTCCCAAACATAAAATTATGTCTTCGCTACTTCATAACTCTAATTTTGCTACTGCTATAAACCATAATGTAAATATTTTTGGAGACAGAGGGCCGGCGATGGGGTCGCGACCCATGGGTTGAGAACCTCCATTCTAGGCCCTGTGCTGTGCCGTATACATCATAAACAAGTGGTAAACATGACATGGGGCCCTGGTGGGTCCCCAGGTCACATGGTCACCCAGACCAGAATTTCTTTCTTTTGTCAGAAGTCTAGGAAAAGAGTCCAGCTGGAGAGCATGCCAAGGGCGTGGCATCTGAACTTCATGTGACCTCCCTTCTGTTTGTCCTCTGGGTGACATTAGCATAAGCAAGCTACCAGGATTAAGTGTGCTCAAAGGAACGAGGCAGAGGGGGTGGGTGGCATCCACACACAGCAATGCAGGGTTGACAGGTCACTGTTTGTCCCCAAGTGTTAACAGCTCAGTGATCAGAAGGAGCTCTGGACCAGGAAGACCTTCTCTGCAGGCAGAGACTTTGACCCAGCACAACCTTTGCCCCTCTGCAGGCAAAGAATAGTGGCAGAGAAGCCACAAGCCACAGGCGGAAACCTGGGTAGCCAGCCTTAGCGGCTTCTTCTCCTGGGAGAAGCCTTCTTTCTGGGTTCTTTCTCCTCCCCCCCCCCCACCCCTTCCTTTCTTTCTTGAAACAAGGTCTCGGGCTGGGCGGTGGTGCACAGCACTTGGGAGGTAGAGGCAGGCAGATCTCTGAGTTCGAGGTCAGCCTGGGCTACAGAGTGAGTTCCAGGAAAGGCTCCAAAGCTACACAGAGAAACCCTGTCTCAAACTCTCCCCCCCCCCAAAAAAAAGAAAAATAAGGTTTCTTGGGCTTGCTATGTAGTCAAGGATAGTCTTGAACTCCTGATCTTCCCATCTCTACCCACTAAGTGCTGGGATTCTAGGCAAGTGTTCCCACACTCACTTTATTCAGTGCTGGGGTTGGAAGCCAGGATTTTAGGTCTGCTAGGCAAGCACTCTATCATCTGAGCTCCATCCCCAACCCTTTTTATCTGTCTTTCTCTTACATCTCAGACCATGGTAAAAGGAAAACTTAAGATAAAATAAGTTCAGTAACGGGTGATTCGTGAAGCACCCAGACAGGAAGCCACCAAGGGCGCTGCTCTACAGCAGGGGCAGTGAGATCTTCTAGGTTGAATGGAGTAAAGAACAGGAACAACTTGATTGGCTGCAGTTACATGTTTGTCTGATCTAGGTGTGATCTGATCGGTTGGCTGTCTGTGATCGACTAAAATTTAATGTTATAAAAACTTGTCTCTTAGGTTATTACTCCAGAACTGGGGATGGAGCCTAGGGCCTTGCACATGCTAATCAAATGCTTTACTTCTGAGCTCCAGCCCCAGCCTTTGTTTGTTATGAAGGGACATGTAGTTCAGGAAGCCAAATGCTAAGTCAGGCTCAGGTGCATGCCTGCTTATTGCATTTAATAGCTTTTAGGGTCTTTTGGATTTTTATTTTTACAATACTTTAACAGTTAAAAACAGTGTTTCTGGAGTTGACAGTGGCATTGTGTGATGTATTTTGAGACCTCATTGATAAGTTTTGAATCCCCGGTTGCTGGGTATCCGCTGCTGCCAATGTAATAAGTCAATCAAGTTGAATTAATAAATCTAGGTTTAATGAACAGAGCAAAGCAATCCTGGGTGGCCCTTGGGAAGGCAGAGGGAGAGTCACCTGGCAAATACGGCTACCAGGCCTTAAAAGTAACCTGTAGTCGTGGTCTTGAGCAGCTCCAGGGAGGGACTGGCTTTTGGTGGGCTTCGAGGGGGCGGGGGTCTGGAATGGGAGGGCAGCTCTAGGGGAGGGGCTTCTGTTTGGCAGGCTTTGAGGGGGCAGGTTTGGGGAGAGAGAGGTGAGGGAGGGGAGTTGAGGTGGAGCATCCACCAGAACACTCACCACAGCTGTTGTCATGACGCGTTTTGATTGGCCGAGACACAACCGCTGCATGATTATACAGCTGCAGTCTCATTGCTCTGTTAACTCTATTCCAGATGCTTCGATTGTTTTCCGTAGAGACCCCACTTTTTAAAAAAGTAGTGTGTGTGTGTGTGGTGTGTGTGTGTGTGTGTGTGTGTGGTTTATGTATGTTTCCATGTGAGTGGGGTGTGCACATGCCACCACTCGTGGAGGCAGGGGACATCTTCAGGGGCCCGTCCTCTCCTGCCAGGTTGACTGAGACAGGGTCTCTTACTGTTTGCTGTTGCATGGGACGGGGTGGAGAGCTTCTGGGAATCCCCCTGCCTCCACCTCTCATGTTGCCCTCAGAGCATCGACAGTATACACAGTGTGCTACTGACCTGGGTGTCTAAGGATTCGAACTCGAGTCCCCACACTTGCAGGGCAAGCGCTTTTACCTACTGAGCTATTTATTTCCTCAGCCCCAAGACCTCATTTCCCTGACTAGCATCTACAACACTGGGGACACCCCATCTCATCACCCACATTTTGGCTGATTAGACAGATCCTGTTTATCAATATTTAACAAATATGACTGTTCTCTGACTTTGTCCTTCCAGCCAAGCTCAAGTGTCAGTGATCTTTCTGCCTTCAAACTTCAGTGATAGACAATTCATGTAGGTTGGACTTTGCTTTAAAAAACATGTAATTATTTTTTTTTTTTTTTACTCCTAGGAATTTTTTGATGTGTGGCCAGTTCTGATGGGCGAGGCTCCAGCTTACTCAGGTCCGAGGACTCCAGATGGAAGGGTAAGTTGCTTTGTGATTTTTTTTCCATGTGTAAGGCTTGGCAGAGTCTGCTGAAGGATACTTATCTATCATTTGTATTTATCTTCAGATATTAGGCTGTCTTTCCTGTATTGTAGTAATTCTTCACAACTTTCCAACCCTGTCACTTGCAAATATTAAATACCTTGCTGGAGTTTCGAAGGGACCCCGAGGAGCAGATGAGGCAGGAATCGATACCCACATTCTACAGACAAGAATGCGTTAAGAGATGTCACTCGGCTGGCTCAAGTATCTTTCCAGCAGGAAGTTAGAACCAGTTTGGAACTAGAAAGAGGCTTCACATCTAATCCAGAATGTCAGCTTTGTGGCCAGAGCCCAGTCCTAACTACTTGATAGCTTGTTAGCCGCATGCATTCCAGTTCTCGTTTGTAGGTACTTACCAAAACTGGACTGGTTTGTAGTGACAGTCAGTTTTGGTTTTGTTTTTCATAATGATCTCTCAGTTTATTTCGAAAAGGTTGAAGGTCAGTTAGATGGGACCTAGCAGCCCACAGGATAGATTTTATTGGAGCTATGTAAGAGCTGCATCCTTGGAGAGTGCCAGGAGCTACCCAGTTAGCCACAGTCCACACCACTCAGGGTTCTTAGATACTCCTGGCTGGGTGCTCCTGTTTGACCCCCACCCCTCTATAACGCAGGGTCACAGGGTCACAGGGTCACAGGGTGTCATATAACCAGGTTACACTTGCAAATGCTGCGGTTGTTCCAAAGAGGGAAGGGAAAAAAAGTCAGCATTGACTGAATTTCCGAATCAGTGAGTGCAGCACTGTGCGTGTGCCGGGAAGTTCCGTGTAGTGGCTCTGACAGCCCTCCTTTCAGTGGTGGCTGAGTGGGCAGTGTGTACCTTCTAGAACACTACAAAGGCACACAAGAGAATCCCTGCACAAACCCACAGATATCCCAAAGAACAGCCTTGGAAAAGACGAGTCAACTTTATACTGTTGTTCATTTGAGAATGGGAAACAATGGACTGGAGAGATGGCTCAGTGGTTAAGAGCAGTGGCTGCTCTTCCAGAGGACCCAGGTTCAATTCCCAGCACCAATATGGCTGCTCCCAACTGTTTGTAACTTCGGTTCCAGGGGAGCTGACACCATCACATAGAGTATATACAGGCAAAACACCAGTGCACATCAAAAAAATATATAAATCTTAAAAAAAAGAATGGGAAACAAACAAACAACAACAAAAACCAGGTATATGGCTCACTCCTACACTCCCAGCAATGCAGAGGCTGAGACAGGAGGATCACTGCCAGATCAAGTCCACCCTGGGCTACATAGTGAATTCTAGGCCAGCCTGGACTATGCTGTGAGACCATCTCAAAACAGACAGAAACAAAATGGCAATGCAAGTTAAGCCTAGTGGCCTAGAGCTGTAATCTTAGCCACCTACAGAAGAGTCTGAGGCAAGAGGATCACAAGTTCAAGGCTGTCTGGGTTGCAGTATAAGTTCAAGGCTCCTGGGCAACATAGAATTCTATTTTAAAATAGAAAAGTAAAATGAGGGCTGGAGAGATAACGCGATGGTAGAATGCTTACCTAGCATGTGTGAGGTCCTAGGTTCAATCCCTTGTATGAGAGAGAGAGAGAGAGAGAGAGAGAGAGAGAGAGAGAGAGAGAGAGAGAGAGAGAAAGTGCATGGTTGATGTGCATCCGTTTATTTCTGGGGATACAGTGAATGAGGTTGGTCCCATTTTAACTGGACCAAGTGGATCTGATGTACTGGATCAGAAGTCATAATAATAAGTGTTAGTATTGGTTGATATACCCCACAATAGAGAATATGGATTCAAACAATGGTGTTATGTGCTGAAGTCTCTTCGGCTTGAAGAGAAGAAGTCAATAGACAATACTTGGGGGAAACCATGCGGGACTCAGGCAAGTACTGTTTTGGAGTCAAAGATACACTGAAGGCTTGGAAACAGAGCCTGTCTGTAGAGATTCCAGAAATCTATAAAACTCTAGATATTTTGAGATGTGTTCATCACTAAGGCACACAGGAGAAGAAAATTCTCCAGGGAAGGAAACACAGATAAATCTTATTTCACAAAGACCACCCACTGGATGCTGTCCTTAAACTCACCACCAAAGATGAACCCAGAGGAAACACACACAGGTGTGATTTGGGCCCAGACACAGTGACAGGATTGGCCAGGCCTGACCATGTAAGGAAGGTGGCTGTGGGGCTAGTGAGATGACTCAGTGGGAGAAGACGTCTGCGGCCAACCCTGATGACTAGGGTTTGATCGCCACTACTCATTCAATGGAAAGAGAGAGTGTACCCCCATCAGCTTGTCCTCTGATGCCCTCTACATGCGCACACACAAAATACATAAAGAAGTAGTAATAAAACTATTTTTTGAGACAGGGTCTCTTTATGTAACTCTGAATGTCCTGGAACTCTCTATGTAGACCAGGCTGACCTTGAACTTGCAAAGATATATCTGTCTCTGCCTTCCAAGTGCTATGATTAAAGACATGGGACACTATGTCTGGCTTAAAACTTTTTTTTTTTTTTAAAGAATGTGGGTACAGTGGGAAGACACCTGAGTCCTGACACTAGCTAGTCTTTGGGCTTGGGACATTTCCAGAAACTCCCTTCCCATTCTGTCATGCTGGGGTAGGCCAGCCTGTCCATGGGACTTAGGTCACTAGTGCTGGGCCTCCCATTGACATGCAGTAGGCACTCTAGTATAAAACCAGAGCTGGCCGGTTGCACCTCATGTCTGCTGGGCATTGTACCTGGCCTGCGTTTTGTGGTACTATGGGTTGAACCCAGGGCCTCATGCAAACCAGGCAAGTGCTTTACCACTTCCTCGGTCCTTTTCTGTGTGTGTGTGTGTGTGTGTGTGTGTGTGTGTGTGTGTGTGTTTTCAAGACAGGGTTTCTCTCTGTGTAGTTTTGGTGTCTGTCCTGGAACTCACTCTGTAGACCAGGCTGGCCTCAAACTCACAGAGATCTGCCTGTCTCTGCCTCCTGAGTGCTGGGATTAAAGGTGTGCACCACCGCTGCCTGGCCCATTGTATCTTTTTTTAATTGCTTTTCTTTTGAGACAGCTTGCATAAGCTGGTCTTGAACTCACCCTTTAGCCTAGGGGGTGCTTGAACTTGCAATGCTCTTGATTCAGACTCCCAAGTAGCTGGAACTACAGACTTGCACCAGCAGGCCCGGCTGCCATTGATTCTTTCTAATATGTCTACGAACGAGTTGTTTTTATTTTCCCACTGGGCAGTTGAGGAGGTTAAGATCTGGAAAGGCCAAATCATTTGTACACATTTAAGACCAGGATGCTTTTCTCACTGGCGGCTGTCAACACAAACATGCCTTCTCATGGTCCCTTTCGCCTTCTAATAGGACTCATGCTTTATTGGCTGAATTCAAATGCACTTTAAAAGTACAGTGTCTGACTTTTAACCACCCCTCCCTCAATCCTAGGTCCAAAGCCTTCTAACGGCCAACTAGATCTTATTTCATCTCCTTTAGAAAGTAAAATGCCATGTGTGTGTTTAAAGTAAGAAAAAAATTGTCCAGGCTAACTCGGCCTCATGGAAAAAAACAAAACATACTTGTCATCAAACTGCCATATTTCCAGGCCCTGTTATTCGGCTGCCGCTGTGCTGGTGGCTCTTTCAAAGACTCCTGTCATGGTGTCTGTCGGCTGTGTGGCAGAAGGTAACAAAGGTGCCCTTGATGGCTGTGGTTTGGTTTCCCAGAATCTGTGAATTCGTACATGAATGTGGCCTTGAAGGCCACACAAGAGCTGCTGTGTGTAGGAAAAGCCGTTTTGCCTAACACACTGGTTCTATTTTGCTGCTTTTTTCTGAAAGCACAAACTGATTCTCCGGTAGGCTTCAGGAGAAAGAAAACATAAAAACCCAGCACACTAGCCAAACCTGTTAGACATGCTAGGGACTTTTCGGACGAGTCCCACGGCAACTGTACTTGGCATCATACTCTCAGTCACGCCGGCAGCCGCAGTGGCTACATGCTCACTCACCTCCTAGACACTACAGCAGCCTGTGTTGCCCAGCTGCGATGTTCAAGAACCTTTTCTTCTCTTGTCTTTTTTTTTTATTATTTATTTTTTATTTTATGTACATTGGTGTCTTGTCTGAAGGTATGTTTGTATGAAGGCATCAGATCCCCTGGAACAGAAGTTACAGACAGCTGTGAGCTGCCATGTGGGTGCTGGTAATTGAACCTGGATCCTCTGGAAGAGCAGCAGGTGCTCTTAAGCACTGAGCCATCTCTCCAGATCCTTTTCTTGGTTTTATTTATTTTTTATTTATTTATTTATTTATTTATTTATTTTTTATTTTAGGACAAGGTCTTACTCTATAGCCCAGGCTAGCTCAGAACTTACTATGTAGGCCAGGCTGGCCTCAAACTCGTAGTGACCCTCCTGTCTCTGTTTCCTGACTGCTGGGATTACAGGTGTGACCACCACAGTTAGCTGACCCAGGGTCTCTTAATATATGTAGCTCAAGTGCACCTGGAACTCACAGTCCTCCTGCCTCAGCCTCTGAAAATGCTAGGACTTCTGGCAGGAGCCACTATGCCCAGTGTTTTTCAGTATTTCAGCTTACAATGGGTTGGTGGGGCTGTAACCCACTGCGCATGGAGGAGATGCTGGCTGCATTTGTTTAATCACTTTCCCGGTGATAGTTGTGGTCAGGTGTGGCCTGCTCAAAGTTCTTCCGGGGTGTAGAGAATAGTGCCTTCAGGCTGTGCCTTGCCCTGAGTGATTTCTCATTATAAAACAGCAGTTGGTTCCATTTTGACTGCAAGTGCTGATGAAGAATGATTTGGTTTGTCATTTGTGCAAGTAAACATGCATACCTACCTACACACACACACACACACACACAATCAATGGGCTGGAGAGATGGCTCAGTGGTTACTTCCTATGCAGCCATGATGGGGAGGGTAGGCAGAGGGAGGAGAGACTCCTTTGGGCTTGCTGGTGGGGCCACCAGGCCTCAAAGGCATATAAGGTGGCAAGTGGTGGAGGAAGATACTGAACACCCTCTGCTGGCCTTCCCATACCGGCAGAGGTTCATGCACCTGCCAGCACAGACATGTGCGCACCCCCCCCACCCCCACACACATACACAATCCCAACAAACAAATTATCCAGACTCCTGTATTTCAGCTCATCACACTATTTTTGCAAATGGAAAGAGGTCTAGTAGCTGAGGGAGAGACACGAGTGTGGAGTCAGTGCTTCTTAATAAATGCAGCCAAGTGTCTGTCTGTTTCAGTAACAACTAGTTTGCGAGCTTGCGGCCGTCCAGTGGTCATTGTCTGAGTAGCTGTGTCCCAGGCAACAGAGATAGAGACCTCAGTGCCATTTTATGCTTCTGTCCCTAAGTCATATAGTTGAAGGGTCTCTGAGCTAGAGATCAAGGGCCCAGGCTCCGGTGCTGGCTCATTGCATCGCCTCACTATACAGTAGTCCTTCCTTCTCCTGCATCTCAGTTCTCATCTATGAGATGGTTGCTAAGCAGCCCATCACTCTCAGGCATACAAAGGACCTGATAAGATAATAGAATTTTCCATGGAGAGCAAGAAGAATGGAGCCATCTGTCAGCTGGTTCTATGAAGGTCTGTGACCTCCTATGACCTTCTTTGAGGGTCAGCTAAGAACAGTGAGTGCTGGAAGGCAGCAGAGCTGACCTTAGAGGGAGCTAGGAGCAAGCTTGGTGCCCTTGAAAAACAGGGGCAGATGACAGTGAAGGACAGGGTATGGGTGCCATGTCTTAGGCATGGGTAAACTTTGTGTGCTCTTTGTCCTGTTTAAAACAAAACAAAACAAAAAAAAAGGGAACGGAGAAGAAAGAATCGGTCTAGTTTCATGGTCCACTTCTGCTGAAGCTCTGCCCTTACTCTGTGTGTAATTTTCCTCTTTTGCCAGGAAATTAACTTTTACAAGGTCATCGACTACATCCTGCATGGCAAAGAAGACATCAAAGTAATCCCGTAAGTTTCAACTTCAGACACGACAAACTTCAGGTGTGTTTCCAACACCTTAAGTCTGTGGCTCCTGAAACAAACTCTGATCAAACCCTGGACAGCCATGCCCTTAGTTGGAGGCAGAGAGATCGGTGTGTGTGTGTGTGTGTGTGTGTGTGTGTGTGTGTGTGTGTGTGTGAAACAGTGAGGAATTACAAGGTGGTGGAACCCGCAGGGGAAGAGCTTGGTCAAAGACAAGCATGTTGGGTTATGTATGGAGAGGAGTCAAACTCCCGTAGCAGTCTGTGTTAATAAGCAACCTCAGCACCCCACCCAATAGAAAAAAAAAAAAAAAGATGATGGTCTTAAATTGAGGCTTTCAACCACTTCTGAGGTCCAAGAAAAGGGCAAAAACAAGAAGCTGGGAAAGAAAGTGACTCAGGACCCAAGGAACAACATCTAGAAAAGGGCCGGGAGGAAGGATGTTAAGGGTGTGTAGAGGATGATTTTAGGAGTAGAGAAGTCCTTTTGGGATAAGCTTGAGCTGTTTTGGGCAGCAGCATATTCCAGAAAACTCATCTCCCGGAATCCCTCCCTGGACCGAGAACCGCCCCCAGAACTCTTCCTGGAGAGGGGCTCACTTTCTCACCTTAACTGCAGGCTCCTTAGGCGGCCATCAGTGAGAGGGCCACACCCCTCCCCGCAGAGCCAGAAAGCTGAAGGGATTTACCCTGCTTTGCTCTAATCCTCAGACAGTGGAGAGACCTGGAAATGCTGACTCAGCCTTGGCCACCAGGTCAAATCCTAAAATACTCCTCTGTCACTCAGAGAAGCAGTTCCCAGGTCTGTCTTCTGCTAGTTGAGGATGGGAAATTGTCGTGTGTTAGACCCGTGTCACGAGCCCCCCAGAGATCACCAGGAGTCCGAGTTCGCATGCAAAAGCAAAGAGCCTTTATCGCAAGTTTAAGCTTGGGCTTCCCATCCGTTCTGGCACAGCGGTCAGATCAGGGAGAGCATCAAGCTAGGTTGAGGCAGGGTTTTTAAGGAGTAAAGAAATGGAGGTGTAGGGGGATTCTAGATTCAGATGGGGGTTGAACTCCTGATTGGGCAGGAGTGAGGTAACAGAAGTCTTGTCAAACAGTGATTGGTACTGGCGTTGCTACAAGGAAATTGGCAATCTATATACAGATTATGTAAACTATCCTTTATGTTTTAGAGCATTCAGTACTTGTTTGTCTCAATTCTGATTGGTCCCCCGCAGGGTACAGTTTGTGGCTTTTCCTGGTTATTGTAAGGGTGAGGCCTAGGCCCAGTCCTAGCCTGTCATGGCCGCACTGATGTTAAGTTAGGCCTCTTCAGGAACATTCCCCTGTTGCCGGGTTCTCTATTCCAGTGCATTCCTGTTTGTATAACTACTGGTTCTGGGGGCGATGAGATGGCTCAGTGGTTAAGGGCAGTGGCTGCTCTTCCAGAGGACCTGGTTTCAGTTTACAGTACCCACATGGTGCGTTTGTGACTCCATAGCTTCAAAGGGCACCCGACACTCACATGGTGCACAGACATACATGCAGACAAAACACCCATGCATATAAAAAAGTTACTAAAGCAACAGTTCTTTGCTGCCACCCCCCCTTTCTCCCTCTCTTTCTCTCCCTCTTTTTCCTCTTCTTTAAATAAAGTCTAACTATCCCTGGCTGGCCTCCAACTCATAATCCTCCTGACTGAGTGCTGGGATTACAGGTGTGTACCACCATGCCTGGGTCTGAGTTTTCCTGAGTACATTTTTTTTCTCTTTAGTTTTTCAAGTGTGCATTCTTCAAACACCCTGCTCTCTAACCTCCTTTTCTTTTCCTTTTCAATTTTATTTCTTTCTCCCCCTACCCCTCTCCCCTCTTTAAAAACAGGGTCCCATGTAGCCCAGGCTGGCCTAGAACTTGCCATGTAGCAGAGGCTGGCTTTCAGCTTCTGATTCTTCTGCCTCCATCTCCCAAGTGCTGGGATTACAGGCAGGAGCCACCACTCCTAGTTTCTACCCCCTTTCCTAACTTCATACTTATTAGACTCATTTTATGTCTTTTACATTATCACAGGTCACAGCTTTCTCCGTGTTTTTTTTTTTTTTTTTTTTTTTTTGCATGTGTGTACACATATGCGTACATACAGGTTCATATGCTGGAATGTATACGCGTGTGTGCACATGTAGAGGCTAGAGGTTGATGCTGGGTGTCTTCTTGGTCTCTCATGTGAACCCGGAGTTTAGTAGTTTGCTCTGGGGATCCAGTCTCCGCCTACTGCTGCAGTCACCATTAGCCAGGGCTTTACCGCTGAGCCATCTCTCTAGCCCCGGTCCAGTGTTTTATTAATTCAGCACACCTCACCAATAATTCGGAGACACACTCTACGATATGCAGAGCTGAGTTAGTGGTGCTGTTTCACCTAATCTCAAACTGGGAGAGGAGCTAAGAGGTGACCAGCAACACGTGAATGAAAAAATTGTGCTACCGTGGCAAGAGGGAAAACTGCCCAACATGAAAAAGAAGCCAGACGAAATAATAAGCATTGGATAATTCCTTCTAAATGAAGTTGAAAAACTGGCCAATCAGGTTAGCGAGTACAGGGAAGCAGACCCAGGTGGGAAAATGCTTCAGAAAAGCAACATAATTATACTAGAATGATGGTTCTTTGGGGTTAGGAGGAAGGCCGCGGTTGAGAGGGGCTGGGACTTCCAAACTGCTGACACTTCTGTTCTTACTGGTGTGGGATTTCTGAAATGTTTACTTGCAGGTGTGTATGTGTGTGTGTGTGTGTGTGTGTGTGTGTGTGTGTGAGAGAGAGAGAGAGAGAGAGAGAGAGAGAGAGAGAGAGACAGAGAGAGAGAGACAGAGACAGAGAGACAGAGAGAGAGAGACAGAGAGAGACAGAGACAGAGACAGAGACAGAGAGAGACAGAGACAGAGAGAGAGACAGAGACAGAGAGAGAGAGAGCGCACATGCATACATGTGCACATTCTGAGGCCAGAGGAGGATATCGAGTGTCCCTTTCTATCACTCTGTCTGATTCTTGTGTTGTCTCTCTTGAACCTGGAGCCAGGCTGGAGGCTAGCAAGCCCCAGCCATCACGCCCCAACCCCCGCCCCGTGCTATGGCTATATGTATGTGCAGCCACACTCAGCCTTTGACGTGGGGTCTGGGCATCCAAATTCAGTCCTCAGGTTATGCTCAAGCACTCTTACCCTTTGAGCTGCCCTTCCAGCCCCAAGTCCACTTTCTAATGAGTGACGATGATGGTTATGCATTTTTCTGAATGTGTGTAGTTTTTTTTTCCTCACAATAACTGAGCCAGAGTAATAAAATCATGTGTCTCCTCAAGGAAGGGCACACATTTTGAGAAGGGCATTGCTGGGTGGTTTTGTCATTGTGCCAATGCACAGTAAAGAGGCTATGATATCACCAGGTGATACATCTTCTGGGACCACTGACATGTGGGTGACCCACTGTTGACTGAAGCGTTGTCATACAGCATGTAACGGTAAGCCCAGGATCTACAGGGCTGTTGCTCCTAGAAATGAGTATTAAAGTATTAGCTTCGGGCTTAGTCCGTGGCAGGAACTCACCACCTCCCCACTTCACGAGGGAAGGCAGGTTACACTCGGCAGCCTGTAACAATCAGTAGAATGAATGTTTGGATAGTTCAGCCTTGTGGACTATCAGGAAAATGCCCTATTTGTGACCTTCTTTTCCTTTTCTGGATGTACAGTAGATGGCTGGCCAGCCTTTGGGGCTGAGACAGCTGCAGGGGGTGGAAGTGGGGGCCTGGGCCAGTGGGAAGTGCGGAGGCACAGTCCCTGACTTGAAAGTCACTGTTTATTTGTCCTTGGCCTTTACAGGAACCCGCCTGCTGACCACTGGGCTCTAGTAAGTGGTCTCCCCACTTACGTGGCCCAAAATGGTCTGGTAAGTGATACATCGTGGGAGGGGGAAGAGTGTGATTCAGTAGGACAGCCAAAAGATTTTGAATGAAGATTGGGAGGAAAGTGAGGGCTGGTGTGACTCTTTCGAGCCAGAGTTTCTTGTTTTTCTAGTTTACTCAACAGCCGACCCACAGAAAAGAGCAGATAATTGACATTTGGGGGAAATTAGCAAATATAGAGAAATCATTCTTACACAGACAGGTGTATAGTGTCACTGACAACAGAAACTTGTGCAAATATGTCAGGGACCACGTCACGACTAGCTGACCTGCCAGGCTCCCCAGACACCAAGAACCAAGCTCTTACACCAGACTTAATCGCCATTCCCAGCCTCCCCCTCCCACCCACAGAAACAGCAGAGCACCAGTGTGTCACCTCCCGCCATACTTGTATGACAAAATACCTGGCCAGGAACCGTGTGTAACTTTGAAAATCACACCTCCAGTGACCTATTTCCTCTAGCCAGGCCCTGCCTCCCAAAACAGCTCCTCCAGCTGGGACCAACCCCAAAGCCTGTGAGGACATTTCATATTTAGACCAAAACAGTGTCCCACCCACTCAGGGGACATTGTACTCTCTCCTGTGTCCCAGAGCAGGGTCATGTCTGTCAGCTATGTGCCCCCATGTGCCGTTTTCATCTACAGGAAAGCAGTCCATCATGGTAATCAGGTGGCCAGAAAACCAAAAGGAGACAGGGTAATGAGGTGTGGATTCCACAGTTCCCTTCGAGGGCGTGCTCCATGAAGTGGAAGGGCACCTCATAGGCCCACTCACCTCTTAAAAGTTTCTACTACTTCCTAGCAGGGTCTCGTTGGTGACCAAGCTTTTCACCCATGAGACTTTGGGGGCCCTCCGTATCCAGACTCTACCGCATGCAGTACTGGTGCAGAGACTGGGAGCAACCTGCTGTATGTGCTTAGTGTTATTGGAGGATTAGGTCTGAGACAAGATGACAGATTTCCTGGTGGCTTGCGAGGGAGGAAGGAGCCAGATCTAGTGGGCCTTGGATGTCACTTGGATCGAAGGCTGGAACTTTAATCCATAGGTGCCTGGAGGCAGCCTGAGAAGAAGAGTACAGTTCAAGTAAGAGGTGATAAGAATCTCCAAGGAGGGGGCCGGGGATATGGCTCAGGCATGGGGTGCTTGCCGGATACGCTTGATGTTATTTATTAAGTGGTACAATGTTACTCATTAAGCGGCACTGTTTACCATGCGGGAAAAGCCATGAGGTACTACAATAAGAGTTTATTAAGGGAAGGGAATAGGAAAGATGTGCATAGGCTTATGGAACGACCGTGCAGGAAGAGAGAGAAGGAATACGTGGTACCCACTTTTATAGGTGCCCCCCCACAGGCGCATATGGGCTTATGTAGCTATGCCACGCATGTGCATAGATTATGTGATCACACTGTGTGCAGATTACATAGGATGTAAGGCCTTGCGATGACTAAGCATCTTGCCCGCGCATGCACACAGTCGTGTAGCTGGGGGAGTGGCTAGGAACGCTCGCACTTGAAGCTCTGCACTTCATTAAACCAGCTATGGTGGTCCACTCCTGAAACCCTAGCACCCAAGAGGTGGAGGCAAGAGGTTCAGAAGTTCAAGGTCACCCTTGGCCACAGAGTGAGTTTGAGTCCAGTTGAGCTAAATGAGACTCTCAAACAAATCAACAAAAACCAGTCTCGATGAAGGCAGACAGACACAGTCGCTAGGTACTGACGGTGACCCAGGCCCCTGTTAAATGTGCTCATTGAATACAACTCCAACAGAGATGAGACACAGAGAAGAGGATGCAGGGTCGGGTCTCACAGGGAGAAGGCAAACCTGGCAGGACTTGGTGTTGAAGCCAGAGGGCAGAGGAGCAACAGGTCAGAGCGAATCTTAAACTTCTGGATGGCTGGACATCGTGGTTGTTGAGCTGGGGTGTGCAATGACAAGTCACTTTCGGTCGAGAAGAAGTGGAGACATTTCTTAGGAGCATGTCCAGCAGGTGGATGAAGAGACAGTTCTGATACCGTGGAGAGAGTAGTGCAGAGATAGAGATGGGGAGTCTCAGGCGGTCAGGCAGTGCCGGAAACCACAGGTACAACAGATTAAGGCTCCAAGGGAAAGAGCATCTGGTGCAATTCAGGGAGATGCCAGGGTTTCTGTAGCAGGTGGAGAGAGAGGATTCTGTGAAGACCGAACAGGAGAGGTCAAAATGTTTGGAGATCCAGGAGAAGCAGCGCCATGGTAACCAAGGAAGCAGCGTGAGAGACTTCATGGATGTAGCACAGGGATCTGATGAGAAAGAAGCAGGAGTCCCACCACAGCATTGAGGCCCTTGGCAGCCCCAGCAAAAGCAGATTCCATGGCAAAGTGGAAGCAAAAGCCAGCAAGAAGGCCACTGAGGAATGGTGGTCAATGAGCAGGCAGAGAATGCATGAGAAAGGAGGAGACTGCTTGCCTGGGTGGTTGCTATGGTGATTGTGTCAGCTGAAGGAAGCTTAGCAAGGTTGTGGGAGAGATTGGAGCTTGCTCCTGGCTGAGGGGAAACAGCCCTGGGAGAGGGCAACAATGAGAAGGGAGTAAGGGCATCTGATGGACACGGTCCTTGCAGAGGCGGGAAGGATGCTACAATGCAGAAGCAGTACTTAGAAAGGAGGAGCAGGGACCCCTCTCCCTCTGAGACCAGGTACCCTACCTCTGCAATGGGCACTCATGGGCCATGTGGGAATGTTTTGAGAACTGAAAGAAAGCATCCCTCCACAGATGGATTTCAACACTCAACCAGTGTCTTTGTGCAGTGTACACACTACACAGCTGTGTGTAGTGGTCCCATTATCGATGCTCGAAGAGGGATCAGACTGATTTAGTCTTCAAGAGAGAAATCTAGCAATATAGATTCAGAGTTAAAACACTTTTTGTTTCTTAATCTATGTTACAGTCCAAGGAAAGAATTCCTTCCTGCCAAACAAACAAAACAGAGCTCTAATGTAGCTGAGCCAAAGATGTTTAGAGTAGCTTGATGGAACATGCTTGTAACTTCAGCCCTTAGGAGGCAGAGACAGGTTGGCTCCAAATTCCAAACCAGTCAGGGCTATGTAATGGGATTGTATCCCCAAAAGAAAACAACACATGCACACACACACACACACACACACACACACACACACACACACACACACACGCAAACACGCACACACGTACCTGAACACCCAAATACCTAACAAAAGAACCACAGAATGGGATACTATGCAGTTATTAATAATGATGGCTGTACATTTAGCTTTTCTAAAGCCTAGAAATGCCTTGAGAATGTATAGAAGTAAACTCTACCAAGTGACCTTTCCTACCTGGTAACCTCAGTTAGTAACCCTGAGTCATTTTGAATCTGTCCACCTGATGAGGACAGTGCCGCCCTGGGCAAGGACATGTGTTCTGAATAGTGAGTAATGACTTAGAGGCTCTTGCTCAGTTCTGACCAGCTGCATTATTCCCCTCCTGGCTTGCAGATCTGCAATATAATGAATGCTCCTGCAGAGGACTTTTTTGCATTCCAGGTAAGCCATTTTTATTTGTTCTCTTAGCCATGGGACTTTTTTTCTTTCTTTCTCTGGAAAGAGCATTAGAATACACTAAGATCTGCCTACTTTCTTGGGAATGGGGAGAAGATGCTAATTGAGTAAATTCCAAGGTCCCTTTTTATTTCAAGACACATGCATCTTTTTGACCTTGCAAACTTTCTGACCTCAGGACCAGTGCCTCGGCTACTTCCTGTCTGGGATATTTCTGATCCTGGCATCTAACATCATGCCTGGCACGTGCCAAGCCTGACATCTTAGGGATGGGAACCATAGTTCCCGGCATAGGGAGTTCACAGTGTTTGTAGGCAGCTAAAGCCACACGAAATCCGAGTTCTGTCCTCTCAGAGTTGAGCCAGGCCACTGAGGTCCATCCACAGCCCCGAGTCTACCCCAGCTACCCGTGCAGCATGGGAGTGGGTGGAGCCTGCAGCCCTGCCATTCTCTTGTAGAAAGAGCCCCTGGATGAGTCTGGATGGATGATTAAAAACGTGCTTTCCATGCCAATCGTCAACAAGAAGGAAGAGATCGTTGGCGTGGCCACGTTTTACAACCGCAAAGATGGGAAGCCCTTTGACGACATGGACGAGACCCTCATGGAGGTGTGCGATGCTGGGCGGCCTTTGGCTGGTGGGGTTCGGAGTCCACCAGCTTCAGGCTTGGTCTCCAGAGCATCGTGGTGGGACCCCAGTGTGCAACTGCCTGACGGCAAGGAAGGATGGGAGGCCATAGTTCTGAGGAGCCTTGAGAGCCATTTTTCCATACCCCTTCCTCACTGCCCCATGTCGTTAATTTACTTCACTCTTTGGGGCGGTTTTAGGTTCACGTGAGAACTGATAAGAAAGCACAGAGTTCCGGGGCTGGAGAGATGGCTCAGAGGTTAAGAGCACTGGCTGTTCTTCCAGAGGTCCTGAGTTCAATTCCCAGCAACCACATGGTGGCTCACAACCATCTGTAATGAGATCTGGCTCCCTCTTCTGGCCTGAAGGGATATATGCAAGCAGAACACTGTATACATAATAAATAAATAAATTTAAAAAAAAAAAAAGAAAGAAAGAAAGCACAGAGTTCCTATGTACTTTCTGTTTGCTCCACTCACTTCCCTTTGTGACATTATTTTTTTTATAAACCTTCGTTTAAAATGCATTTGCCTCCATTACTTTATCACAGCCTGCCTGCCCCCCAACCCAGCTTTGCAAACCCACTTTATAGCTAGCAAAACAGAGGTCTCAACAGTCTTACCCTCAGTCAGCATCAGGACCCAGGCTGCCTTCGCCTCTAATTCTCTCTTTCTTCGCAGTCTTTGACTCAGTTCCTGGGCTGGTCAGTCTTGAACCCTGACACCTACGAGTCCATGAACAGACTTGAAAACAGGAAAGATATCTTCCAGGACATCGTAAAATACCACGTGAAGTGTGATAACGAGGAAATCCAGACGATCTTGGTACGTAGCTGCCGTCCCTTGTTTCCACTCTGGTAGAGTTATGCCATGGAGACGTGCCAGCCTGAGGCCAGGTGTGAAGCCCAGGAGGCACAGCCTGGCATAAGTGGGTTCATCCCTGTCTCTCCCACCTAGCACAGAGATGTGACAGGCCTCAAAGCTGAATGGATGGATAGGTGAGCACCAGAGAGTAGCCATTAATGACTGACTGCCCCAGGAGCAGAATCCCTTGCAGGGTCACCTCTATCTTGGGGTCTTGACAGCACTAGAAGCCCACTTTTCCCTGGGCTCAAGACTGACTTGGCACCAGAGACCGCGGCAACCAATCTCAGCCCTTACTCTGGCAGGATGCTTGCATCTGGCAAACCTGTGGATCGGGGCCATTTCTTAGAGCCTTCCTTCTATAGGGTCACTCACTTAAAAGTCCCACACATGTGACAGAGTTTGGAGAGCAGAGCTGTAGTTCAGAGAGAGTAGGAAACCTTTCCATAATGATACCACTTTGTAATTTAGGGATGGAGCTGAGGCTCAGTGGCAGAGTGCTTGCCTAGCATCATGAAACTCCAGGTTTGATCCTGAGTGCTGTACAACTTAAGCATGGTAGAGCACACTGTAATCACGGCACTTGAGATGGAGGGTCAAGAGTTCAAAGTCATCTTTGGTTGCATAGTGAGTTTGAAGCTAGCCTGAGCTTCATAAAATCCTGTCCCAAAACAAAAATACAGTCGACACAGCAAATTCCTATTTGTGGATATGTTCCAGGCTTCACATGCATTAGCCCCATGGGGAGCAGGGGAGGATTCCTTACCTAAAGCAGAGATGAAGCAATTTAGGCCCCAAAGAGGGAGAGGACTTGGCCTCCAGTCATCTAGTATGAGAAGGGTTCTCACTTAACCTTCGTCAGGAAAATGAACTCCTGTTCTTAATGGATGGCTCAGGAGGTGGCAAGCCCCCACCAGGACAGTATAGAAGCTCTCGTGTATCAGGGGTGCTGTTGTGAATGGGGAAATTCTCTCCCCTTCTCTCCCCTCCCCTTCTCTCCCCCCTTCCCTCTCCTCTCCTTCTCTCCCCCTTCTCTCCCCTTCCCTTCCCTCCCCTCCCTTCCCTTCCCCTCCCTTTCCTCTCCCCTTCCCTTCCCCTCCCTTTCCTCTCCCCTCCCTTTCCCCTTCCCTCCCCTCCCCTCCCCTTTTCCTCCCCTTCCCTTTCTTTTGTTTTCTGAGACATAAGTAGTCCAGGCTAGCCAATCCTCCTACTTCCGCCTCCCAGTGCTGGGGCTTCATGTGCATTCCGGGTTTTCTTTGCTTTGCTTTCTTTAGAAAAGGACTCACGTAGCCCTGGCTGGCCTCAGACTTGCTCTGTACTTGAGAACGACCTTGAACCTGTGATCCTCTTGCCTCTACCTGAGATTACAGGTGTGCCCAACTATGCCTAGGTATGCAATAACCCAGGGCTTTGTGCATGCTGGATAAGCTCTCCACCACTGACCTCTATCTCCAGCCCAAGGTCCAGTTCTTAATCTTAGAAGATGCCAGAGAAAATCTTATTATTTCTTATCCATTCACGGTCAATTCATAGGAGAAAACACCAAGTTTAGATGAAATGCCTCATGGCTTGCTTGATTCAGGCCACAGTGTCACCAGTCAAACGCTGCATACGTAGACCAGAAGGACGCATAGCTTCAGTGACGCGGTTGGAAATTAACAGATTTCACTCTGGATCAAGAAATCAGAAACAATTAACGGGGCCCCTTGATCTGGCACAAGGGGAAAAAGGCCCAGAGAGGGAAGGAGCTTGTCTCAGGTTACACAGCAAATGAAAGAATCAAGACTGTGGTCAAACCTTTATTATTCTCAGTCATTAGTAACAATAAAAATATTAATAGCAAAATTATTTTGTTAGTACTACACTGTGACAATACCTTACACATTTATGTTTGTTGTACTTTTGTTTGTTCAGGGATAGTTTTACTATACAGCCTGGGCTTCTCTGTATAGCTTCCGGTGCCTTCAAGTCTAAGATCCCCCTGCCACAGCCTCTGAGTGCTGGGACTGCAGATGTGTTCCACCGTGTCTGGCTAGTTCACATATTTGGTTTAAAAACAAGACCCAGGTGTGGTGGAGCATACCCATGATCCCAACACTCAGGAAGCCGAGGCTGGAGGGTGGGATGTTGTAGGCCAGCAAATCTGAGCTAGCCTGGGCTGCACAGTAGGACCCTGTCTCAAAAACAAAATCCTGGGGGTGTAGCTCAGTGCTAACATGCTTGCCTTGTATGGATTCCAATATTAAAAAAAAAAGACTGAACAATCAAATGATCAGTTATAGGCTTTGATTATTCCCACTTAATAAATGACAGAATTAAGATTCAAAGGCATTTGGTAACACAGCTAGAAAGTGTTTTTTCTATTCACAGCCTGAATTTTTTTTTTTTTTTTTTTTTTTTTTTGGTTTGTTTGTTTGGTTGGTTTGGTTTTTCGAGACAGGGTCTCTGTGTGACAGTCCTAGCTGTCCTGGAGCTAGCTCTGTAGACCAAGCTGGCCTCAAACTCACAGTGATCCACCTGCCTCTGCCTCCCAAGTGCTGGGATTAAAGGCGTGCACCACCACTGCCGGGCTTCACAGCCTGAATTTGAATGTAGGCCTCCATGGCTCTGAAGCCTAGGACTAATTTGTCAATAAATGCCAAACAGCAGTCTCTGGGTGCTTCTGCTGGAGGAAAGAGCAGAGCAGAAGTGGGATGTGGAGGTCTCCTTGGGTTCCTGAGACAATAACCTATTGCATATTCTCTGCTGTTTTTGTTCACGGCAGAAAACCAGAGAGGTGTATGGGAAAGAGCCGTGGGAATGTGAGGAGGAGGAGCTGGCTGAGATCCTGGTGAGCAGCTTGACCCTGGTGCAACAGGGTTTGGGCATCCCTTCACCCTGCTTGGCTTCTCTCAGCAGACCTGGGGGAGGGACCCAGGAACACGCCGTACCCCTTAATCACTGGACTCCGCTCCCATCCAGCAAGGAGAACTTCCAGACGCTGAGAAATATGAAATCAACAAGTTTCACTTCAGCGACCTGCCCCTCACCGAGCTTGAGCTGGTGAAGTGCGGCATACAGATGTACTACGAGCTCCGAGTGGTGGACAAGTTCCACATCCCACAAGAGGTGAGGCCCAGAGCCACTCGCCGCCGCCGTTCCGCACTCTGCAGTCCCTTCTAGCCCAGAGCTCATCGTGTAGTCCAGTCTGGCCTTGAACTTGTGGCTGTTGGTCCTGCCTCAGCCTCCTGTGTGCTGGGACTCCAGGTGGGAGCTACTACATCCAGATCACTCCCCCATCCCACCCCACCCCCCACCCTCGTCCCTCCTTGACTTTAAAAGAACAGCTTGGTCTATAGAGCATGTGGGAAGAGTGTGTGCTCTGCATTTGGGATTCAGAGAATGTGCCTAGGGCTTGGCTGGGTCCTCTGTTAGAGAAGGCACTGCTCTTCTGGATCAAGGTCTTGAAGTTCTCATGTGGGTGGGAGATATTCACTAAGTTCATGGAAACAGGCCTCTTTGACTGCAGAACTCCTTACGAAGGTGCACTGTGGGAGAGTGTGTGTGAAGGAAAGGGTGCACAAAACCTTCTAGACTTTGAAGGTAGTGGTTTTCAAAGTATCTGCCCAGACCACATCAGTACTGCCTAAAACACTGTCGAGATGCTTTACACACCCATACATCCCACAGTCCTGGACACAGAGCATGCTACCAGCTCTAAGAAATCTGACCCTAACGGGACATCCAGTGATTCCGAAGTACACTCCCACTTGAGAACCATGGGATTAAACGGTCCTCTCTCCTAGGACAGTTGCACCCCAGGCACTTTTAGGAACCACTGATGAAGCTCAGTCTGTGAAGGATGTGGGCAGCTCGTGGTTACCTGTCTCTAACACCTGCGGTCATATAGTGTCGAGCAGTAGATGACTTTCCTAATACTTCTCCATCTGCGACTCCTTTGCACTGTCTGGGTCACCGATGGGGTTGGAGGACCTTGGGTCTCCCGAGGGAGGTCCTGGCCACCTGGGCAGGTGCATGCTGCCTCACCGACATGTTTGTTCACAGGCCCTGGTGCGCTTCATGTACTCACTGAGCAAGGGCTACCGGAGGATCACCTACCACAATTGGCGGCACGGCTTCAACGTTGGGCAGACCATGTTCTCCTTGCTGGTGGTATGGAGGGCTGTGGGGTGGGGCAGTCCCAGCGAGGCCATTTTTATGTATTGACTTTTAAGAATTGTGAACTTCTGTCTGGGAACGTAGTTTAGTGAGAGAGTACTTGCCTAGGAGGTTCAATTCCTAGTATTGGGGGGGGGGGGGGGGGGAAAAAAAAAATTGCAGAAGTCATACAAGCATAAAAAGAGCACCACAAAAAAGCCGGGTGTGGTGGGGCATGCCTGTAATCAGGACACGCAGGAGGCCAGAGCAGGTTAGCCTCCACCGTCTAGCAAGGCTCTCTCAGATCACAAACAACAAAAAAATTCCAAGGATAGACAAGTGTATAAATCTTATCAAATTTTCTTTTTGTACAACAGACACACACACACACATACATACACACACATCATACATGCCATTTATAGACCAATGGAATAATCTATAAAATATATATATTTGAAAAAATATATATCATACATTGTTATGTTCTTCCATTATATCCGTCAACCAAATTTTTTAAAATTTCTTTTTATTTTCTGTGGATGAATATTTTGTCTGCATGGTGCACCATATGTGTGCAATGCCCAAAGGGACTAGGAGAGATCATCAGATCCCCTGGAGCTGGAGTTTTAGACTATTGTGAGCCACCATGTGGGCGCTGGGAATTGAACCCAGGTCTTGTAGAAGAGCAGCCAGAGTTTTTATCTGCTGAGCCATCTCTGCAGCTCCAAGATTCTTTTAATATATAAACACATACCCACATAAAACACATCTTCTACTATATGAAACATAAAAGTTACCACTCAAGTCATTTTTAGATGCACAATCCAGGGACAGTAAGTACATTCACAATGTTATGCTGTGTTTGCCATGATCTTCTCTGGGACATTCACCTTCTCAAACAGTAGCTCTGTACCCGTCAAACAATAATGCCAATTTCTCCTAGCCCCTAGGCAACCCCACTTAATCTTCTCTCTATATATAAACTTGACCACTCTAGACACTGTTGTAAGTGGAAGCATACAGCATTTGTTCTGGGTCTGACTTATTTCACTTAGCATAGTGTCTACAAGGTGGATCCAATTAAGTTTTTATTGCTGCACAAAACACTTGTCCTTTGCAATCTGTGTGTGCGGAGGGGGGTTGTTCTAGGACACCTCCTCATACCAAAACTTCGTGTATGGTCAAGTCCCTTATATAAAACAGCAGAGTATTTTTGTGGAACCTCTGCCTCCTGTGTATTCTTGTTTGAGATAGGGTCTTGGAATGTAGCTCAGTTCAACCTTGAAGTCAATTAAAAAATATCTTTTGGGTCCACAACTGGTTAGACCCACAGATATGGAGCCCATACGTACAGAGGGCTGATTGTAATTGCTGTACTATAATTTCTTTATCCAACACCCTATTGTTGAATATGAAGGTTGTTTTTTAATCTTTTACTATGGCAAACATTGCAACCATGTCTTTGGGTGGCCTTGGTATGCTTGCGTCAATATTTTTTACTCAGAAGTGTCAGAGATCATCATAGCTCATGGAAAGTGTTTCTCCATACAGCTTAAGCTCCTTGTCTACATTCCTGCCCCTCGTGACCAGCAACAGCTAAGCACTAGGACTTGGGAGCAGGAGTTCTAGCTAGGCCACAGAGAGTGATGCCAGCAATCTTAAATTTGGCTTTTCTTCCTTTCCCTTTTCTTCTGTCTCCCCCTACGTGTGTGTGTGTGTGTGTGTGTGTGTGTGTGTGTCTGTGTGTGCCTGTGTGTCTGTGTGTGTGCATGTGTCTCTGTGTGTGTGTGTCTGTGTGTGCATGTGTCTGTGTGTGTGTTTGTATGTGTGTGTCTCTATGTGTGTGTGTGTGTGTCTGTGTGTGTGTGTGTGTTTAGTGTGTATGTGTGTGTGTGTGTGTGTGTTTAGTGTGTATGTGTGTGTTGATACAAGGTCTCATGTCACTCAGGCTTGCCTTAAGCTCTCTATGTAGCTTGAAGGTGACCTAGAACTACTGATCTTCCCGCCTCCATCATCATAGGCATGCAGGCATCACCACACCTGGCAATTTGACTTCCTTCATGGGGTCAGTGTCAGCTCTACAGAGTTCTCCCCACCATCACATCAACCTCAGCACAAACAACACTGAGATATTTGAAGCATCCCCAGAGAAAAATCCTGGGTGTACCTTGACTGGTAGACCAGGTTTGGAAAGGCAGCTCTACAAGTTTGGCCATGTTCAAAGACTTCACATAATGGCTGCGAGGTTGTCAATGATCATTACGTCCAACCCCCGCCACTTCCAGGGCACAGCTACAGAGGTCCGATTAGGATGGCATGGGACTAGGCTGCTCAGTGTCCCTGTTTACCTGGAATTGTCTCAGTTCAGTACTGAAACTCTACAGCCTGAGTGGAGCAATCCAAGGGTCACCCCGTGGAGCTGGAAACAGAATGAGATCAGACCTGGCTGGGGACATAGCTCGCTTGGTAGAGTGCTGGCCTAACACGTACAGATCCCTGGGCTTAGTCCCTCAACTGTGCATGGTGGATCATGCCTGTAATTTCAGCCCTCAGGAGTAGAAGCAGGAGAACCAGACATTCAAGGTCATCTTCAGCTACATAGAGAGTTCTAGGTCAGGACCTACAAGATGACTTAGTGGGTAGAGGCGCTTGCTACTAAGCCTGATGAGTTGTATTCTATCCCCATGAACTATTGGGAGAGAGAGAGAGAGAGAGAGAGAGAGAACCAGCTCCCAAAAGTTGTCCTTTGACCTCCACATATGTGTTGTGGCACATATAGGCAAACACATACACACACACACACACACACACACACACACACACACACACGCGCGCGCGCGCGCGGGGGAGAGGGAGAAGGGGGAGAGAGAGAGAGAGAGAGAGAGAGAGAGAGAGAGAGAGAGAGAGAGAGAAATAAGTATAGCAAAAATTTTTAATGAGTTCTGAGCAAGCCTGGGATACATGTGACACTGCCTCAAAAGCGAAAACAAAGGAGCAGACTTACATGTGTGGGCTCCAGTCTTGCCCTGCCCATCTGTCTCTCTGCCTTGCTTCCGCCCCACTAAACGGTAGTGACTTATACCTCTAATATCCTTCCAGACAGGAAAGCTGAAGCGGTACTTCACTGATCTGGAAGCCTTGGCCATGGTCACTGCTGCCTTCTGTCATGATATCGACCACAGAGGCACAAACAACCTCTACCAGATGAAGTGAGTCAGCTCTCACCACTGCACCCCCCTTCTCTGTCCCTCCCCTCCCCCCAGACTCATTACCCAGATATGTATAATCCCTGGGCTGGCTTCCCAGAGAAAAGCCTCTCTATCCATAGCCTCCCACTTTCCTTGCACTTAGGATCTAGGTTTAGTCCTACAGTAAACGGAATAATGATTTCCCAAAGATGTCCACATCCCAAATCCAGGGGCCTGGGAATGCTGACTGGCACTCAAAAGGGACTTTTCAGCTGTGGTTGAGTCGAGAAGCTTGGGATGCGCACCCGGATGACGTACAGAGCTCCTGCAGTCTGAAGGGTGAGAAGGAGGCAGGGAGTTAGGAAGAGCTAAGGCTCCATCTGCTGCCTTTGAAGATGTCAGAAGGGCCCTACCAACAAGGACTGCAAGTGGCCTCTAGAAGATGGGAAGAACAGGGAGACAGACTCTCTTCCAGGGCCTCCAGGAGGAGAGCACCCGGGCCGCATTAGCTAGCTGAACTCCAAGGCTGAAAGGAGCTACAATGTATTGTTTTGCACCAATAAGCCAGTGACATTTTGTTACTGTAGCAACAGGACATTATAACTTCATACTCTTTCACTCTTCCCCCTTCCCTGTCTTGTGGGCGGAACTAATTTCAGCCAACAAGTTAGTCATTGTGAAAGTTCATTCAGTCACCTTTCATTTATAATGCTCCTGGGGTGATGAGCTGTATTAAAAAAAAAAAGACTAATAATCGTAATAATAATGATCATGATGATGACAAAAAAAAAAGATAGCCCCCATCTTAACCAAATTGTATATTCCAGTTGGCCCCTGAGGCATTGTCCTTGAAGTACAGTCTCATTGAAACTTCATGATAAGCTTTGAGCTGGATAGACCACAGGTGTTACCTCAGTGTCCTAAGTAGGTTTCTGGTGCTGTGATAGACACCATGACCAAAAGCAACTTGGAGGAGAAAAGGGTTTATTTCATCTATAGCTTCTCATCCATCACTGAGGGAAGTCGGGGCAGGAATGCAAGGCAGGAACCTGGAGGCAAGAACTGTAGGTGGACTTTTCTTTCTCACCTGAAAGTTCCCAAATAACCAACACAGAGACTCAAAATTACTCATAAATGCTTGGCCGATAGTTCAGGCTTATCACTAACTAGCTCTTAAAACTTCAATTAACCCATTTCTATAAGGCCATGGAAGAGTGCTGCTCACTGGCATGTTCCTCAGGCTTCCATTCAACTACCTTTCTGGTACCTACTGGGATCACCTGCCTAGGGGTGGTACTACCCCAGTGGCTGGGCCCTCCTGCATTAATAATTAATTAAGAAAATGCCCCCAGAGACTTGCCTACAGGCCAATCTGATGGAGGCATTTTCTCAGTTGAGGTTCCCTCTTCCCAGATGACCCTGGCATGTGTCAAGTTGACAAAAAAAAAAAACAGACAAAAAAAAAAAATCCGGAAAAAAACTAAGCAGCTCACCCATGCTACACGAAAACACTGAGACTCCACTAGATTCCAGGGACCATGGCTTATAAGACATTCAGAGCACTAGAACTCATGCTTCCCCACATCTTCTCACTACTCTGGGGTGCTCCAAGGATCATGTTACAGTTTACACTGTGGGACTTTGAGTACTAGGCATGGCATTTGTAAGTGTTCAACAAATATTCATTGAATTACAAAAAAAAAAAAGAACAAATATTTTTTTTCTTGTGGGAATTCAATGACTTTACCCTAAAACTTGGCTATCTTCAAAAACATGGTCCTCTGTGTGTGTGCCCATGTGAGTGTGTGTGTGTGTGTGTGTGTGTCCATGTGCACACGCCCATGTGTGTGCATATGCTTGTGTTCTTTTCCGAGCTTACAATGTCTAAAGAGTCCCTGACCCAGAAGAGGCTCTCAGTCGCTTGTGAAGAAAGGCAAAGGAAAAGTTAGGATATTTGACATCTGCTCCTCATCTTCCACTGTTTCGTTTTTATTTTGTGCAAGAAAATATTTCCTATTCCTTCCTATTCCTTCCCCATCGACATCTGCCCACAGAATTAGAAGATGGCAGGACTGGGCTATAATATCTTTAGTCTCCATCTTGGCCATTGTTTGTTGGATATTCATTCTCTCTCTCTCTCTCTCTCTCTCTCTCTCTCTCTCTCTCTCTCTCCCTCCCTCCCTCCCTCTTTCATTTAGATCACAGAACCCACTGGCCAAGCTCCATGGGTCCTCCATCTTGGAAAGGCATCATTTGGAGTTTGGCAAAACATTGCTGAGAGAGGAGGTAGGATGACCCTGGTCTCACAGGAAGCCTGCACAAGCACAGGCATCCTTTTGGCCCTTGGCCAAGGCTGTCATTGTCTGTCATCATTTAGGGTGGCCACCAGAAGAAGAGGGACTTTACTACTAGCGCCGTTTCTCAAAACGTGTCTAATTCTTTTCTTTAGAGCTTGAATATCTTTCAGAACCTGAATCGCCGGCAGCATGAACACGCAATCCACATGATGGATATTGCAATCATTGCCACAGACCTGGCCTTGTATTTCAAGTAGGTATTTCTCCTCGCTTCAAGGTTAGCAATGATTATAGTAGCAAATGCCATAGTTCCTACTGATCTTTGTTCTAGGTCAGATCTAACATGTCATCCCTGTATGGTAGATGCTCTTACTTACACCCAACGTCCAGGGAAACAGATTTGCTAAAATCACATAGAACAGGGACATCTAGTCTAGAATGAAGTCTTTATTCCAAACTTTTTCCATGTCGTTTTGTTAACTATGTGGATTTAATAACTTCCCGATCTGGGACAGCCCATGTTAGCAGCCCAGCTGTCGCCTCATTCTTAGTCTTGATCTCTTTAATAAACTGGTGTGTGTTTCAGGAAAAGGACAATGTTCCAGAAGATTGTGGATCAGTCAAAGACTTATGAGAGTACCCAGGAGTGGACCCAGTACATGATGCTGGAGCAGACGCGGAAGGAAATTGTTATGTGAGTCAAGGCGGGGTTAACCCTCCGCAGCCTGGGGTCCAGGGGTGCGGCTCCACCCACGGCTCTCGCTGCTCTCAACAGAGCCCTGGGGCACTTGCCACTTTCGAGGTCTCTCACACAAAAAAGCATGAAGCTGTGTCCAAACGGAACGGCACAAGTCACGATCTATGTTTAACTTTTATTTTAGCACTGAAAACACAAGAGAAAATACTGTTATTATTTTATATATCTGCATACAAAAAGCATAATATTTGAAGTATTTCAGTTATAAACTCTAGGACTTGAGTAGCAAAGCGATACAGTGTTTAAGTTTTGAACAAAACATGAACTAATGATAGAGTTCAAGCACGAGGGGACCTGAGTATGATTCCCAGAAACCACATAAAAAAGCCAGACATGACAGAGCTACGGGCACTGGGGACATGGAGATAGTTGACTCACGGACCAGCCAGCCTAGCCTTGTTGAGCTCAAGGCCAATGAGAGACCCAATCTCAAAAAACAAGGTAGATGGCTCCTGAAAACAATATTCATGGTTGTTCTCTGCCTTCTAGATACATACAGATGCATACATACACATACACATGAACTTGCACACACATGAACATACATGAACACACACACACTTTTTAACATCTGTAATCCCAGCACTTCTATGGTAGATGGGAGGCAAAGACAGGAAAATCATTCAGAAGTTCATAGACTAGTTAGCCTGGAGTGTGCAGCCACCAAGAGTCACCTTGCTTCAGCAAGGTGGAAGGCGAGAACTGACTCCTGAAAGGTGTCCTCTCACTGCCACACCAGTGCTGTGGCATGCATGTGTCCCCACTCATGCCCCTGCACAGAACATCCAGAAAATTCTGAAACAGAGGATAATAGGGCAGTTCAGTCTTCAACATAAGCAGGTGCTGAAGGCCTGCATGCTCTAAAGGGGGATTTTCTATCAGTAGAGAAGGACATACATTCATACACAGCCTTGGGACCACAGGATGTCTCACTCTACACATCAAGGTAAATTCCAGATGAACCAAGAATTTTTAAATAATTGGGGGGGGGGTGATGGGAAAGGAATAATTTCAGAATAAATTTTTCTAAGAGCGACCTGACATTTATAAGCTGTAATAGATGATTGGATACAATTGACTATTTGAAAATTAAGAATCTCTGCGCAACACACACACACACACACACACACACACACAGAGAGAGAGAGAGAGAGAGAGCCAAAGACAGAATTCCAGTGACAGTCTGAGATCAAGTATTCATGGTCCTTCTAACAGACAAGCAGCTAATCTCAGCAGATGTTGATACAATTGGAGAAAAAGGCCAAGTCAACAGAAAAAAGACAAAAGGCACACACAGACACTTGCCAGAGAAGGAATTACAGAATGTCTGTAAAGGCAGATGGTGGACCGCACACCACATACTGAGAGAAGCAGGAAACAGAACTCAGGCGAGAGGCACCCCTCCTCTTGGCAAAGATGAAAAGATTTAGATTACTGTGTTGGCCAGAGGGAGGGGAGCAGGCACTCTTTTTCACCATGGTGGGAGGGTAAATAATAGGTATAGTCTTTACAGAGGACAGTGGGCTGGGGTACTACTGTCTGTGAAGCTGTGACCCCAAACTTAGCTGTCTTCTGAAAGCAGTTTTCCAGTTGAAATAAAACTGTGGTTGGAGAGGGGGAATGCGGGGCAGGGAGGAACAGGCGAGGTCTATTCCAGTCCTGCCATAAATCAGGGCATCGTTCCTACTGTCTCAGTGAAAACTGTGGGGCTTCAGTTTGGTTTTGTGTGTGTGTGTGTGTGTGTGTGTGTGTGTGTGTGTGTGTGTGTGTGTGGCTTTGTTTCTCACGGCGCTAATCTCTTTAACAACCGCATCTTCCTTGTCCACAAATTTCAGTTCATTCCTTTTCCAGTCAGCTGCACATTTTCAAACCCTTCTACGCTTCTTTTTGTTTCCTGTTCAAAAGCATCCAGCAGTATCTCTGCCATCTTGACATTTCCTCCATCAAATCAATTAGACCATTACTTTCAAATCCAGCCTCAATCTCAGAATACAAAGTATCTGTCAGACAGAATGCAGATGACTTACAATCCAATTCCTAATAGAGTCCTCACTTCTGCATGAAACCTTGTGAGCATTGTCTATACTGTCTCTGTTTTTATCAGCATTGTGGTCTTTTGAGCGTTCATCAGAATTAGGCACTGTACTTTGACAACCAAATCCTAGGCTTACTAACCTGCTTCCCCAAACTCAAAGGTCTCTCACCAACCAGTTCCAAAGACTT
Source organism: Peromyscus aztecus (assembly GCA_902168405.1). Lineage (NCBI taxonomy): Eukaryota > Metazoa > Chordata > Mammalia > Rodentia > Cricetidae > Peromyscus > Peromyscus aztecus. The sequence continues at coordinate 15,756 of CABHPQ010001103.1, read as the reverse complement.
AAGAATGACATTTTTCAGGTAGTCACAATGCCCTCATCCCTAGTTTCTCTTGTGTGGCTTTGACCAAGCCAGCTGAAAGAACAACCTAAAGGCAAGAAGAGTCAGGCTGTAATCCCAGACTTGGGAGGCAGAGATGGGATTACAGCAAGTTCAAGGCCAGTCTGAGCTACTTAATGAATTTGAAGTAAGCCTGGGCTAGATAGCAAGAGCTTGCCTCAAAACCACCAAAAAGGGAAGGCACTGTTCTGCACGTGGTCTCTTGCTCAACCCCAGGCACTTGGGCAGAACACTATGGTGGTGGGAAGGTATGGTAGAGAGGCTTCTTCACATCTTAGAAGACAGGAAACAGTGAGAGGGAAGGGGAATGACTCTGAGCCAGCCACAGCCCCCAAGGACACATACAGTCACCTTCTTCCTCCAGCTAGGTCCCACCTCCTAATGTTTCCAGAACCTCCCAAAATAGGACCACCAGTTTGGGACTAAGCAGTTAACATCTGAGCTTGTGAGGGACACTTCATATCCAAACCCTAACATTGTCAACATTGCAAACACCACTGCTCTGACCCAGAAGCCCCACCTCTAAGATTTCATTACCACACATCCTCCCACAGTGCACCAAAGGGTGTATGAAAGTCTTTGCCATGTGATTTCTAGTCACAGAGAAGACTGGAAACAATTTACGCTCCCCCCAGTTAGAACCCAGCCTAAAAACTTACAATGCTTTTACACATCCCACTATCAAACAGACTTTGCAAAGAAATATCATATCAAAGATATAAACAAATAAACATGGACAGGACTTTGGTAATTGTAAAATCGAAGCAGTTTCCAGACTGAGCACTCTTATCCTCCAGGGAACCCAAAGCCTTCCAAGGCACGTCTGGGTGTGGTAATCAGTGTTCTCTTTCATAATACTAATCTTCCTGGGGAAAAAAAAAAAGCTTAATAGGCAAGGCATTCCCACCCTTCTCCCAGTTTACAAAGTAAGGCCACATTCTTCCCTTTCTTGATCTGCCCACAGGACTTTGGCCCAGGTGCAAGATCCTCTAGACGTAAAACAACAGGAACTATCTGAATACCTTCATGTTAGAAGCGCTGGTGTCTTCAAAGCCCCTTCTGATAGACATGTTACAAGCCTGAGGAAGGGCCTCAGGCCTCCCCTGTCTTATATGCTCTGATAAAAACGTCAGTTCCTCTGTATTCTCACGAGGACACTTTTGACATAGAGTGTGCAGGTTTCTTTCTCTGTGGTCCCTAGAAGGGCATCCTACAATCCATTCACCGCTGAACTATTATCTGCCTATTATAACTATTATCTGAACTATTAAGAGTCAAATCCAACAAGTTAAGGACTCTTCTTATGAAATATGCTCTCTCTCTCTCTCTCTCTCTCCCTCCCTCCCTCTCTCTCTCTCTCTCTCTCTGCTGGAGATGAAAATCAGGGTCTCGGCACATGCTGAGGCAGGTCTCCAGAGTCTCTCTCACCCCAGCCTTCAATTTTTATGTAGGGGCTGCACACTGATCAATTGCACCACTGGAACCTTCTCCTGCCTTTGTTTCTGACGCAAATCACATGTCCAGGCTTCTCCTATTTCAAACAAATGTATGAGTCATCCTCATAACTTCCTTCTCAATTTCTTTGATTTTCCATAATGGCTTATAAAACTGCGGGAAATATCTCACATTTGCCGGTTAGTGTTGGAAGATGGAATGGCTGTAGATAGGTAACCGGATGGAGGGTACCTAGGAGCAGTCTGGAAGTAAACCCTCTCAGCATATGGGTGTCCACTACCGTGGAGGCTCATCCCAGAACTGTTCAAAAGGTTTTTTGGTTGTTGTTTGCGTTTGTTATTGCTTTTTTTTTTTTTTTTTCCTGAGACAGAGTCTCACTATGAAGCCCTGACTAGCCTCGCTACTCAAACTAACCTGGCTGTGCTAGAACTCACAGAATCTACCTTTCTCTGCCTCCAGAGAGCTGAGATTAAAGGCATGTGGCACCGTTCCTGGCTCAAAAGGTTTACCCTATAGTTCAATCCCTAGCCAACTTCTCCTCTCAGAAGTCAGTGAACAGGGCTAAAATATCCAATCCTGAAATCAGTTGGTCCTCCTGGTAATTGGCTCCAATCCAGAGCTGTCTAGGGGGTCCCACCCTAAGCCACCTCATTGGCATAATATAAGGTCAATCATAACGAGCTCACTGCAAACAAGACACTCCCACCACTCAGAGGATTTAAAGGCTTTAGGAGAGCTGTGTGCAAGGACCTGAGGACAAAGGCCACATATATTTCCTATTATGCCCCATTATAAGCAATATTTTAAAAGCAAAACAAGGCATTAAAAATGGAGGGTTTGTTCTTGGTCGTTTAGCACATAGGTTAGCACATAGGAATGTCCCATTTAACAGCCATGACTTCTTCAGAGGATGCGTCACTATCTAAGGACCATGTTGTTAGAGCAAAGGCATCCTTAGAAAGTACTGAAGTGACATATTCTGTTATTCTCTCTCTCTCTCTCTCTCTCTCTCTCTCTCTCTCTCTCTCTCTCTCTATCTATTTATTTATGTGGTTGCTTGTTTGTTTGTTTGTTTGTTTGTTTGAGACAGGGTTTCTCTGCGTAGTCTTGGCTGTCCTGAAACTTGCTCTGTAGACCAGGCTGGCCTCGAACTCATAGAGATCCACCTGCCTCTGCCTCCTGAGTGCTGGGATTAAAGGTGTATGCCACCATTGCCCAGCCCAGGCATATATTTTTTTTAAATTACTGAAAGGATCAAATCTCATGATGTGAGGTGTAAGGACTCTCCTGAGTTACACTATGGCTTATTTCCTTGCTTGTCTGTCTCTCTGTCTGCCTGCCTGTCTGTCTGTCTGTCTATCATTTGTCAGTGTGTCATCTATCTAGTCACCTGTTGATGCTAGGCAGTGTTCTGTTGGTGTGACACCTGGGAGGGGAAGCTCTATCGTGAGTCACAGTTCTAGGCGCTTCAGTCTGAGGTTAGGTGGCCCTATAGCTTTAAAGGGTCTCTAGCTGCATAGTAGATCATGATCATGCCATGTGGCAGAGGAGGCCTGGCCTGCTCTCCTCATGGTGGCCAAAGAAAGAGGACGAGGGACCTTCCAAGGGCATGCCCCAAATGACCCAACTTCTCTCCACCTAACCCCACCTCCTAACAGTTCCACCACTTTGCAAGAGTGCTGTGAGTCGAAGACCAAGTCTTCAGTACACGGAACTTCAGGGAGTATTCAAGATCAGAGACCATAACACTATTTGTCTGTCTGTCTATCCATTCATCCATTCATCCATCCATCCAGCTGTCCATCCATCTACCCATCTGCCTATCCTACATACCTGTACATCTATCTATCTCTACTTGGAATTAATAATAAATGAGAAAAACAAGAGGGAAAAATACAAATAAAGGACTAAATAGATGTCGTTGGGGTGCATTATGATGTGCTCACTGAACTGAAGAATTCCAGGTCTGATTCTGACGATGTGGTTGCTTCAGTTGACAGCAAAAGCCTCCCATTTCCAGTGATGTTATACGGCAAACATTTCCATAAATTAAGTGAGTTAAATCTGAAGCTTCGAAGTTTCATTGGAGGCAAAATTGAAGCTCATTATGAGATAAAATCCCTTTATAAATATAACCCTGGAAAGGAATATCAGAATTAATAATGTTTTAATGCACCTGCCCATTTTCGGTATCTTTAATGAACATGGTGCTCCTGAAGAAATGTCAGAGGGGTAATTAACAGTCCTCTGAGAAGTCTTTGTTCTCTCTTCATGGCATGCATCCCAGAAATGAAAGAAGTGAGACTCTAGTGTTGGCTTTCAACAAAATGGAAGGAGAGTGTAATTGAACTGTCAGCAGATGGATCACTCAGTGTTAACCATCCCAGGATGACTTTTAACAGTTAACTCAGAACAATTCGAAGAATGAGTGATCTTTTGTAATGGAACTCTTTCCATCTCCAGGGAATTTATAAAAATGAAAAAATGCACATAAAATAGATGCTGATTTTATCAGTCTAGCAGTAAGAAGTATTCACCCATTATCTCATTCTAAAAATCCTGCTCAGCTGGGCAGTGGTGACGAACACCTTTGATCCCAGTGCTTGGGAGGCAGAGGCAGGTAGATCTCTGCGAGTTCAAGGCCAGCCTGATCTACAAAGTGGAGTTCCAGGACAGTCAGGGCTACACAGAGGAACCCTGTCTCAAAAAACAAAACAAAATAAAGCAAAATAAAAAATCCCACCATACCTCACTGAGATGAAGTTCCAAAATCAATCACTTTGAGTATCAAATAAATATTTATAAAAATAGATAATGTATTTTGTTCTTTGGACTTAATCCAAAGGGAGAAAAATCAACACTTGAAGGCTTATGGTCAATAAAAAAACCCAGAAATAACTAAAGCTAATCAAGATATTTGGTTACGAATGGGTGGTCAGGAAAGACTGTAAAGTGCATACATGTGTACACAGATTAAAAACATACCCATGTATATACAGTATTAGGATATAGCTCTGCAGAAGTCAAGTAGAAATACAAGTTTAAGGAGAAAAACATCTGTTTTTCTGTCATAGATGATGATGGTTGATATCGAATTAACTACACTGTTTACATTCCTTTGGATTTTGAAGAGTGAAGTAACAATTTTCTTTTGCTGTCAGTATTATAATGCAATGTAAACTAGAGCCTTGCAAATATTCAAACATATGATGAAATAATTCCAACTGTCCAAGAAGGTTTACACTTTTCTAAACTGTTTAAGTAGACCTTCAGTGAACATGGTTTGAAGACCTCGAAAGCTGGGCTTGACAAGCTTAGCATCACTGATGTGTGACGTTAATTCTTTTTACGGGACTGTGTTGTTCCCTATGGGATGTTGAACAGCATCCTGGGCTTCACCTACCAGATATCAGTAAGTGGACTTTCCACCCCGGCTGAAACTATCAAAAATGATTTCAGATGGTGGCAGGGATGCTGAGGGGCCAAGAAGCCCTGCTGTGAGGCAATCTCGGGTGTATCCATGGACCTTTCCACCTATCATCAGAACTTCTCACCTGGGCAGAGTGCGGCAGTTACACAATGGGAGCCTTAGCACCCAGGCCGTCTGGGGTCAAGTCCTGGCTCTCACTTACTGGTGGTATGACTTGAGCAGGTGACGTCACCTGTCTGTGCCTCAGTTTCCTCTGCGGCTCAATGGGGATGAAAGTAGTGTCTTTTTTTTCTCTCTCAGAGCTGGCTGGGGGTAAATGGAGTGCTTTACAGCATGGCTTAGGTAGGTGGTGCTTTGGGGCACTTCCTGTAATATAATGACATATAGATCTATCTGGTCTTTGTTCCTGGTTCCTCACATGGAGCTCCTAAGAGTGTTGGAATTTCCTGAGTAGTTACGGTATCTTTTGTTCTAATGAGGTCACTCTTGGCAGGAGCCTAGATAGTTTCAGACGGGGGCTGCTTATCAGAGAGACCTCGTTATAAAAAGCTTGGGACTTTTAGCCTCATTTCTACCCTCTAGGGAGGTGGAGAAGGCCTGGATCAAGTTAATTACCAGTGACTCATGGTTTAATTCGCCAAGCCTACAAGATAAAACCATCATAATATTGTTTAAACATGGGAGTTTGGAGACCTTCTGGATTTCTGGCCACATGGAGGTCTTGTATGGCCTAAGAGACCTTCCTGTCCTCACTCCTTCCATGCTTCTCTTTCATCTGTTTCTCAGTTGTAGAATACACAGCAAATGTAAGCTGACCCAGCAAATGATTGAACCTGAGGGAGGTTGTGGGTGCCCCTACACCTGGTTAAAGGTAAACCAGACAGAAAAGTGGCTAATGTATGGTCGGCTTCTGAAGTGAGAACCTTCTGTGAGACCAAACTCTTAAGTCTGTGGAGTCACAGCTGACTCCAGGTGGTAAGTGTTAGCACTGAAGTGAATTGTGAGAAAGGGAAAATTCTGAGATGTCCTAAACTTAGTTAGAAGGCGGGGGCTGGGGATGGGATGAGAGATGGAGAGGTGAGATGATAAGATACTGTTTGGCTAACAATTTAGGCCAAACCAAGAAATGGAAAATCAGACCTCACCTTCCTGAATGTATGGTGAAACCTTGTCTCTAAAGCACAAGAGGCAAAACCCACCAATGTGCCGTCACATTCTGCTGGACGTCTCAGATAATTCTGAGAAGCACCAGGCACTTCTACACATTATCCTCTTATTCCAGACCTACCGGCTCCTCTGCACTATAGTCATGGTAGGTTGTGGTGCCTTCTTTCCCAAAAACTCAGGTACTGTGGACTTCTCTTATCTGCCCCCACCCTGCAGCTGCAAGATTTTGTCCCAGGACCTGGCCCTTTATTTTTCTGGCTAGCATCTACAATAGCTCTATAAACCCTTGTTTCCAAGATCCCTTGGTCTGCAGAGTTTGGGTTTAACATAAAGAAAGTCCAGCACCGTCTTCCGGTACTTTGATTGTCTTGGAGGTGTTCATGTTGTGAGCTTCCTGTGGTGTGAGACCCACACCAAACCCCTGGCTGTGTCCTGAGCCACAACACAGTGTCAGAGCACTGTCTGGCTCTTTCTTGTGTTGCCCTGCTTATTGAATCTAAGGCCAGGATGCCCCACCAACTCTTGAGCAAGGGTGTGACTTCCCACTCCTTATTAAGCCTTTTCTGTCTCTTAATGTCATTCTTGATTGTGGCCCAAGCAGAAGTTGGAAGCCCTCAGCCTCCTCAGGGCTGGGGTGTAGGGCCTGCTGCCTGATTTCATAGAACTTCTGAGCCAAGAATAGCTAATTACTTTTTTCTTCTTCTTCTTCTTCTTCTTCTTCCTCCTCCTCCTCCTCCTCTTCCTTCTTCTCCTCCTCCTTCTCCTTCTTCTTCTTTTTGAGATGGTCTCTCTACATAGCCCTACTCACTATGTAGATCTGACTGGCCTGGAACTCACAGAGATTTGTATTTTTATAGTTCCCAAGGGATTAAAGGTGTGTGCCACCGAGCCTGGAACTAATTAGGTTTTTAAGTGGTTGGGGGAAATTTTTTAAAATATCATTTCACGACAAAGAAAAAAAAATAAATTAAAGCATCCATGTCCATAAATAAAATTTGTAATGGAGAGTTACATTCTGACTTTATGGGCTGTGGGTTCTTTTGCCTTTATGGCACCTTCCTCCATAAAAATCAATCAATAAGTTAGTTAACAAATAAATAAAAATTATGTTTTATGACTTTATTGGTAGAAAGATAATCTTGGAAAATTTGTTATCATTTCCTTTTTAAGTCTGGCTTTATTAATTGATTTATGAGGCTCTCTCCATAACCCAAGCTGGCCTGGAAGTCTCAGCAATCCTCCTGCCCCAGTCTCTTGGAGTGTTGGGATTACAGGCATGAATCACCACATCTGGCTTTCTTCTGTCAAAAGCAATTAAAATTAAGGTATGTTCATAAGTTTCTAAAAATATGTGTGCCTTTGGCATTCTGCCTAAGAGATAAGCTGACTCTGCTTTCTACTCCTACATCCCCCGACGGAGCTGAGCAGATAAAATCAAGACCATGTCTTCTACAAAACCTATCATCACTGGGACCTTTGCATAAAGTTTATCAGCTCTTGCTTCCGTGTTTTACAAAGGAGAAAAGAGAGTACCCGAGAGACAGAAAAGTGACTTGCTCCGTGACACACAAGCTGTGTGACCCCAGGACTGTAGCCCAAGAGGAAAGGCCTGATCCCACATACCCACGCATTCTCACGCTGCTGCAAGGCCTCCCAGGGAGTGTTTGCACCTGCATCCTGCAGCGCTCTGGAAATCAGAAGGCTGGAATGCTTTCTCCTGAAAGCCAGCCAGAGGGCAGGAAGAAGGCCTCTGGGCCTCACAGTTAAGTCCTGGAAGGCTTTGAGGGTGGACCAGGTAAAAGAGCTCATCTGTCCTGAGGCAAGCTGAGCTCTCCAAGCAGCTGCCCTCCAAGCAGCTGCCCTCCTAAGTGGTAATTTGATAAAATGATGACAATGGGCGCTCTTACAAAACCATGCTTTGTGCTCCTCATAATACCTCTCAGGAGGAATGTTATGACCGTATGAAATGACTGAATTCCTTCTGACCCACAAAACCAGAATTTCATAGGTTCTAATCTGGTATGACCGTCACACACTGAGGTTTGCACACTCAGCTGAAAGACATTAGGCATCTTGTTCTGACCACTCCGAGTCAAGCAAAGACAGAAGGACCGGGTTCTGCTGGGTCTGACTCCAAAGCCCTGTGCTGAAGCGTTAAGCTCCACCCCTTCCCTTGGTGACTTTGGCCTAACAAGAGGCTAAGGTGTGGGTTCCTGAGTCCTCAGATCTTCCTGACGCTTCTTGTACACACACCCTCCTCCACTCTGTTCCGTCTCCACACCTCCCTCTTCCTCAAGTTGAGTTTACTTTCCTCTGCCATTATTCCCTGAGTATTTTCGTGATGATTTCTTCCACCTTCTGTCCATTCCTACCTTCTGTTCCCTTCCTGGGCTCCCTAATGCAGGTCTCCACAACAAAAGCTCTGGGACATGAAAATCTGACTGTGTCTCTCTTCACTTCAACTCTTCCCGTGATCTCTTTGAGACAGGGTTTCATTGTGTAGCCTTGGCTGTCCTGGAACTTCCTTGGTAGACCAGGCTAACTTCAAACTCAAGAGATCTGCCTGTCTCTGTCTCTTGGGTGCTGGGACTAAAGGTGTGCCCCACCACACCCAGCTCGATTTGGCTTCTCTTAACAAGGCTCCCAAGGGTGCCCTGAGATTCTTCCTCCCATGCCCCAGCCTTGTGAATGCACCAGGCTTCCTGTTGCCAAGTGTTCTCTCTGCCTTCTTTACCAAGTTGACTGCATCATGACCTCATCTAACATTCATTGCTTGCGAAGGCTTCCTTATACCGTCACATTGAGGTTAAGGCTTCAACACATGGATTTAGGGGAACACAGGACATGGTGCATACCAGAGAGTTCCTCTGCACTCCTCTTGGCCCCGCTCTACTATTGTATCTTAGACAGCTCAGGCAGGACTAGTTGCTATCACTTTTAGGCCTTCCTCTCCCCTCCTTTTTCGGTGCCTTGGGCTCTACTGTCTTAATAAGCATATTGCCGCGTGGGTGCTTTTCTCTGTGTTCCTCGAGTGACCATGAGTGCCATCTGAGCATCTCTAACCCCATGCCTCATACAGCAGCTGGGACTCTAGGACACATCTGGGGGGGCTGGGGGTGGGGTGGGGACCTGCAATGCCGTCTTTAGGACATGAGGTTTGGATTGGCTATTCTGGGGCTACGTGGCCTTCTTCCAGCCCGTGCACATACCAAGTCTGTCTGTAAAACACGTGGGTGTGTTTCCCCAGCCTTCAGGAGTGTATTTCCAGGTGATACTTCTGCCAAGTAAAGCAAATATCTTGTACTCTCCTGAAGCCACACCTATGATTTTAACCCTGGGGACAATGACAAGTACCAGGAGGTGGTGACTCTTGTATGCACAGCTGATCATTTATTTGCTTGATCTTTTTACTAAGAAGCATCACATGTGCGCACATCTGACATTTGACACAGGGCACACATTCTGAGGTTACTATAAAACATGACGGTGTTTCCAGGAGACGTACGCATTTCTGAAAGCGTATCTGCTTAAAACTTACCCACTGAAAATCACATTACATAATTAAAGAGTTTATGTGAACTTGTGAATGTTTTATGAGTGACCCAAGTGGCCTCTTACACCAGCTGACATAAAATGTTCCATATGCAGAGGATTAGTTATAAAAACCACCTACGAGGCTACGGCGATCGCCCAGACAACAGTCAAGTGCCTATCTCGCAAGCAGGAAAACCTGAGTTCAGATCCCCAGCACTTGTAAAATAAACAGATAAACAAAAAGCACGGAAGGTACACTCCTGCAACCCCAGATTTGAGGAGGTAGGGATCGGAGGATCCCGAGGGCTTTCTGGCTAGCCAGTGTAGCTGAATTAAGCCCCAGGTTCAGCATGAGACCCTGTCTCAAAAACTAAGGCAGAGAAGCAACTGGAGAAGACATCTGACCTTGGACTCTGTCCTCCACACGCACGCACACACATGCACCTGCAGGCACACACACATGTGTACACACAAGCATGCATAAACTCATACACACAATAAAGAAAATGTAAAAATGAAGAAGAGTCTTAAGAAAAAACTCTAAGCGGAAAGCTTGGTTCGGAGTCCAGCCTTTTCCCACTGGTCCCCTCCAGCCCCTGCCCGTGGGTCTCACGGAGTCAGGTTGACCCCTTCTGCTTCCTCTGCGTCAGGTGTGGCTCTAGGCAAGCCCTTTTCTCCTCTCTTCTGTGGCTCCTTCCTGCAACACAGCTCTGAGACGATGACTTCATACTCTGAGTTTTATGTCCCACCCCCTCCCTCACCTTACAGCTCAACACGGGCCTTCACCTCAAAGGCTGGCACAGCTGACTGTGAAGTGTTTTCTCCCTCTGTGACTCCAATTCTTCCCCATCCCAGTCCTTCTGTTCTCTGCTCTACCCACTGTGTAGGGATTCATGGCCTGCCTTCCCATCAGTGTGAGACCCTGAGGTTCCCGGTTGGCTAGTGGACTGGCCAATGAGTCCCAGGGGTCCCCTCCTTCTCCCCACTTCCCTTGCCTCCAGGGTTTGTGGTATAGGGGTATCTCACCATGCCTGGCTTTGTGTATGGGTGCTAGGTGGGAATCAAACCTCAGGTCCTTAGGCTTGCCGTTGCAAGCATTCAGGTGACTGAGCCCTCTCTGTAGCCTGATACCCTTTTTACTTTTGGGAATAAACTATCAATCTGTGCATTGTGAGTGGCGCTGGATGGGAAGTGATGTTTGTATGTCCGGCGAAGTACAGACTCATCCTGTCTCTTGTTTGTGTGTCCAGAAAAGTGCAGACTCATCCCATCTCTTCTGTAAGATGGAGTCAACTCAGGACAAGGCCCCAGCCTGAGCAATCAGTTTACATAATATACTGTAGCTTGGAACGGGGCCCAGACTGATCTCAACAGTAATAAATACACAGTGTGTTCACTGCACACACACACACACACACACACACACACACACACACACACTCACTCACTCACTCCATATCTGGGTGCTATAGGCTGACTTTCATATTCATTATCTCATTTCATCTTGTGTGTCTATTCTATGACGGAAGCACCGCTGTCATTACAGACCAGAAAATAGAAGCTTAGAGGCGAGTCCGATGGCAAACCTCTGATTATATACGGAGGCAGGATTCAACCTCTGACTTGAAACTCCAGAGACTATGAGGGGAGTGAGCCCTTGCCTCACACAATGGTGAAGCTACCTACTGGGAAGGAGGAATATGGAAGTGAGGGAAACTGAGTTCATTGGCGTTTGGGGCTTTAAATGGCTCTGGACTGATGGAGAATATCCTGTGTGCAGGGCCATGATGATGACCGCCTGTGACCTCTCAGCCATCACCAAGCCCTGGGAGGTACAAAGCAAGGTATGGACACTTTCTGCCCTGGGCAGAGGGGGCTCGGTTTGCTGACCACAGTTAATGAGGCTGGACCCTTTTAGCCCAACTCCACTCTCTCGGTCTCTCCAGGGACAAATAGGAGTGTGAGGGAAGGGTGGGCTTTCCTCTTTTGCTGAGCTTGAAACCAAGTGAGGGGCCGGGCGGTGGTGGCAGACGCCTTTAATCCCAGCGCTTGGGAGGCAGAGCCAGGCGGATCTCTGTGAGTTCGAGGCCAGCCTGGGCTACAGAGTGAGTTCCAGGAAAGGCAGGCACAAAGCTACACAGAGAAACCCCATCTCAAAAAAGCAAAAAAAAACCAAAAACAACCCACACAAGTGAGGTGGGAGTGGATAGGAGGGTTTGGCTCTGGCTCTGCATATGTGCTCGGGTCCATCTGTTGCAGGTAGCTCTGCTGGTGGCTGCGGAATTCTGGGAGCAAGGTGACCTGGAGCGCACCGTGTTGCAACAGAATCCCATTGTGAGTAGAGAGGGGGTGTGGGCAAGTACAATTTCTTCCCATCCCACAGATGTGACCAATGACATAGGGCTGAGCGACCTCACCTCAGGATGATCTTTCACTAGCACAGTGGTTCTCTGAGATGATCCACGGTTCCTAGACCACCCTCAACCTCAACCTCATTCCTTGAGAACAGGGGGGGGGGGGGAACGGACCAGAAACACGTGCTCTACCATTATTCACCCCTCTGCAGTTTGAGGGCCTTGCTGTCAACATGTGGGTCCTTAGCTCCCTCAGCTAAGTAGAGCTTGACCAGTGGACACCAAAGAGATTGCTCTTGATATAGAGGTGTGTGTAGGGGCCACTTACCCGGGCTCTGTCCTAATCTGATAGAGCCTGCTAGGGGAAGCTTGTCTATCTGGGAACTTATCTCACCCCTGAGAGCTGACTTGGCTGGGTCAGTCAGATGGCTTCTGACAGTTAGAGACTGTCCCCAAAGGGTGGAGTTAGGGAGAAGGCTTGGAGAGGATGAATAAAAAGAACAAACCACCGATGGAGACGGATTGAACTGTGAGGGCACCAAGGGTGTATGATCACCACGTTAGCCCTTAGGAGTCCAGGGAGAGGGAAAGGCCGGTGGAACAGGGGGAGCGTGGACAGGGACTCTGAGAGTCCCTAGGATTTGAGGTCTTCCCTCCTCCATCCTCTCTTCCCTTGCCTTGCCCCAGGCAGATTTTTAGGACCAGGCCAAAAAAGCAGCCACCGGCTTTGTCAAAATATCGTAAGAACGGTCTCTAGGCCGCTTACTAAGACTCATCTCTAGAACCTCTCGGGCCGAGCAATGAGCACCACTGTGTTCTTTGTTTTTCTTAATATTTTTAAACGCTGACTGAAGAGTTAGCGATCTCGTTGTACCATTAGCCAGAGTCAACAATTAGCGAAACCTGCCATTCTTGCTTTATCTGTTCGGCCCAACGCTGCCCGCTTTTTTTTTTTTTTTTCCTTTTCTTTTGGCTGGGGTGTTTTGTGTGAATCCCAGAGGCAGCCGTTTCTTCCTAAACACTTGAGCTCTAAGAGAGATTTGACTACAGATAAAAAACATTGCTAGGGCCACCAGCATTTCACACTTACAACACCAACAGTAGTACTTTACAGCGACTTACTCCCAGTCTCTGCTCATTTTCCCTGACGGAGAAAAGGAATTCTGTTGATTTGTCCAAATCAGAATCCAAACAGTGTGGCGCCAGCTCTGAAGCCTCATGGAAGCAGCGGCAGGTCGCTCTAGCCTCCCTTTCTTCCTCTCCTCTCCTCTCTTCTCCTCTCCTCTCCTCCTCTCCTCTCCTCTCCTCTCCCTCCTCCTCTCCTCTCCTCTCCTCTCCTCTCCTCTCCTCTCCT
>CABHPQ010001102.1:34464-47419 GCA_902168405.1 Peromyscus aztecus | reverse complement strand
GGCTGGGTTAGTAAACCGTGCTTCAAGGCTTGGACCGGAGCTGGGGCAAGTTTTCCAAGCAGGGAGGCAGCAGGAGTGAAAGCCTGAAGTGTAAGCGTCAAGTGTAGGAGGGATGCTCAGCAGGGAGGGGCTAGGAGCGTGGAAACTCAAGAAACCTGAGGCCCCAGCAGCACGAGGATTTCAGGATCAGCTCTGGAAGGCAAAGACTGAGGCGAGGAGCTCAAGAGCAACGAGGCCTTGGCCCAGGCTTGACCTCATGGGCAGCTGTCAGCCTCTTCCTTAGGCCTCCTACCCAGTGCTATTCCGAGTCTTTGGCTCTGTCCAGTCTTCACTCTTCCATGATACTAACAAATAAGAGAGCGACCACAAGGGCAGTGAATGTATCAGTTAGCCCTGCCCTCTGGTCCTGGGACTCCTGCACCCGCCCTTGAGCGTGGACAGGTCCACCGCCGTCGTGCACTGCTCTGGCCGATCTGGGACCCTGGAAGGCTGAGCCCTGGGTCTCGGGGAGAGCCTGGGAATGTGAGGGGCTTCCACACAGGGATTGGAAGTAGGAGAGTTGCCCCCAAGCATGGTGTTTCCCCTCATATCTCTGTGCCTGCCATGCCTGCTGGACTCCAGTTTGAGAATCAGCCAACAGACTGCAGTATGAGCAGGGTTTCCGTGCTTCCCGAGCGGGATGGGGCAGTTCCACCCAGTATGGGTTCCACGCCCGAGGGTAGGAAGAATTCAGGACACCTAAAAGCTCTTCATTCCCAAGATTATAGCCTAGAAGGAAACAAGTCCAAGTCTAAGGGGAAGCCAGGACAAGAATGGATTGGTCAGAGCCAGGAGGATTGGGATGGAGCTGAGAAGTGTAAAGGGTGTGGAGAAGGAAGACAAGAAAAAGGAAGAAGAAGGTGGCTGGACTGTGACTCAGAGATCTAGTACGAGCAAAACGTGCTTTTATTCCTTACCAAGGGGACAGCCCCAAGGGGCGGCTTCAGAGGGTTTGAGCCCCGCCTTTCCGGGCACCTCAAATAAATGTTCTGTAAGTAAATCTGAGCACTTGCGACATCAAGGCAAGTTTTTGGCTCCAACCCCAAACTAAATGACCAGACACCTTCACCCCCACCCCAGTTCTGCGATCCCGGCTGTCAGCGTCGAGGGAGTAAGGGAGTCCAGTCTCTGGGAGTAACTGCAGCCACTTTCAGCCAAACGGCCAGACCTCGAGCTAATCCCAGTTCTGTCACCGTTCTTAGGCGAACTTTTTTTTTTTTTTTTTTTTTTAAATCAACTAAACCCAGCCGCAGTGAAGCAACGGACCAGGCTGAGGGCATAGGGCACTGGGCAGTCACAGAAAAAGACTAGCAGAGACCAATCCAGTCAAAGCTGGTATATGTGGTTTACACGTCATGCATTGCCTCTGGGACTCACCCCTTACCTGGTGGGATCTTAAACGCTAAGATAGGGCATCAACCCAAACTTTTTCCTTAATCGAGACTTTGCCCAAAAGACGACTTTGTATTAGGCTTACACTTTTGAATGTTGGTATTTAAAAAGAGGGCTTGTGGGGCTGGAGAGTGGCTCAGTACCTAAGTGCCTGCTGCTCATGCATTGAATTCTGATGTTCAGAATCCGGGTAGAAGGTGGGCATGGTCTTCCAGTCAGTAACCCTGGAAGTGAGGGTGGGGGTGGAGACAGAGGACTCCCCAGAGTTCTCTGACCTGGCGGCAGCCAATTAGTGAGCAGGGTCAAGCAAGGGACAAGGTGGAGATGGTTAGACAGGTACATGACCTTGACCTCTGGCCTTCACAAGCACGTGTACACATGAATAAACATGTACACACATACAAATACAGACAAATAATAGTAAACACAGGACTTGTGTGTGGGCCAGGGATGTAGCATGCATGAAGTCCTGGGCTTACCATATCATAAGCCTGGTGTGGTGCACACATCTGAAATCCCAGCACTCGGGAAATGCAGACAGGAGAGTCTGAAATTCAAGGCCATCCTCCCATTGATAGCTTTGTTCCAGGTCAGCCCGGGCTACACAGAAGGGGTGGGTCACCCTTGGTGACTATTTCAGACCCGTCTCTTGGAGTCTGACAGCCCTCATTACCGGGCTGTAGTCACACTGGATTGCAGTATTTCCCCTTCCAAGGAAAGACCTTAGCTTGGGGTCGCTACTCCTGTCCACCCAGGACGGAAAGCGTTGAGCTTTTCAGCCAGTGCAGTGTGGCCTGCTCTGGAGGTTGTTCCTGGGTGTGTGGTCTCTTCCAGGGTACATAGCTGCCAGGCAGCTGGTACTCTGTCCCCTAGCTCGGGCAGCCAGGCGATGGGGAGGGCTGGAATGTGAAAAGGCCGGGGAGAAGAATGACAGGACATTTTCTGTTTGTAAGCCGGCGGGTTTGGCTCACCACTTGAATTTCAAGTGGGCCCTTCAGGCCGATAGGGGAGTCAGGTGAGAGCGCGGAGGCAGCCGATTTGAATTGTCCAAATTCCTAGAAAATAAATTCTAGGGATTTCAGCTGTGGGAGGAAGGCAGCTCAGATAGAATAAATAAGCTTCAGGCAAATGTGCTGCAGGCGATGGGGGCCTGGCAGTAGGGAGGCTTTTACTTTTTATCTGTTTGCATACCATGTTTCCCCTCAAATTATTTTGCCTATTGAATCACATCTAATAGACAAATGAAAGCTTTGAACTAAGGTCTTTATTTATTTCTATTAAAAAAAAACCAAAACACTAAGCTGCAGATCTCTTCTGGAGGAAAAAAAAAAAACCCACTCCTTTTAAGTACTGTTTTTGGTTACTGCTCTTTGTTTGGAGTAATTACTACCCCTAAAAGTGGGAAATTACAGATTACTGATTATCAGAAGGAAATAAGTGCTTTGGATTAGCCAGACTCTTGCCCCTGGATGGCCATTCCAGACCTTGCCAATTGCCCAGGTACAAAGGCCGTACTGCATGTTCTGCAAACACTCCCTGTCCTTGTTTCCAGAGGGGAAGTGGTCGGATCCTGTGTGACGCTTGCCATGTTCTTGTTATATAACCGTGGAGAACCTCTGATAGGCTTTGTTGGCCACAGGAGTGAGTACAGGAAAAAACACGGGAGCTGTGGCTTGTCTCCTGTCCACTGTGCCCTGACAGGGGGCTGAACTTGTAGGCTGTGATGTTTTCTAGCATTTGCCTAATACTCACTAGGAAGATTTAAAAGTTGGATGGGGCTGGGGTGACTGGAGAGATGGCTCAGTGTTTAAGAGTGACCCTTGCTCTTCCAGAGGACCAAAGTTCGATTCCCAGCACCAACATTCAGTGGCTAACATCCATCTGCAACTCCAGATCCAGGGGGTCTTGACCCTCTCTTCTGGCCTCCTTGACTACCTGAACTCATGTGGCATATACTCACACAGATACATACATACCAATTAAAAAAAACTTGCTGGGGTGTGGCGGCATACACTTTTAATCCTAGTACTCTGGAGGCAGAGGGAGGTGGAGCTCTGAGAGTTTGAGGCCAGCCTGATCTACACAGCAAGTTCCAGGATAGCCAGGGCTACTACATAGTGAGACCCTGTCTCAGGAAACAAACACAAAAGAGTTTCATGAGAATGCTGTAGTGGGGCAGCTTGACCTGCACAGTGGCTTACACAGAGAAGCAAGTGTTGTAGAGGTGTCTCAGCTTGTCCATACCTAACCAAGACCCAAGGAACCCTTGACCCCCAGAATCCCCTCTACTTTTTACTGTGATGGCTGTCAATTTCTGCAACCTCCAGATGGGCCTTGCCAGCCACCCTCAGCTGGTTCCAGCATCTCAATCTGCACTCGCCAGCCCCCTGGCTTGGATGCAGGCCTCTCTTCTCTCATCCTTTGGGTTTCAGCATAAGGGGCATTTTCCTAGGAAGCCTGCCCTGACTCCTCTATCGTCCCCAACTATTCTGTGTGCTCTTGTTATTCTGGTTTCCTGCTCAGGGCTACTTATATTTAGTTATCAGTGACCGAATGCTTGTCAGTCTGCCTCCCCCACCAGATTGTTAGCTTTGTGTGTGTGTGTGGGGGGGTCTGTCTCCTTCTTCTTCTTCTTCTTCTTCTTCTTCTTCTTCTTCTTCTTCTTCTTCTTCTTCTTCTTCTTCTTCTTCTTTTTTCTTCTTCTTCTTCCTCCTTCTCCTCCTTGTCCTCCTTCTCCTTCTTCCTTCCTACATTCCTTCCTTCCTTCCTCCCTTCCTTCCTTCCTTCCTCCCTCCTCCTCCTCCTTGTCTTCCTTCCCTTCCTTCCTTCCTTCCTTCCTTCCTTCCTTCCTTCCTTCCTTCCTTCCTTCCTTCCTCCCTCCCTCCCTCCCTCCCTCCCTCCCTCCTCCTCCTCCTCCTCCTCCTCCTCCTCCTCTTCCTCCTCCTCCTTCTTTGGTTTTTTTGAGACAGGGTTTCTCTGTGTAACCCTGGCTGTCCTGAAACTTGTAGACCAGACTGGCTTCAAGTTCAGAGACCACCTGCCTTTGCCTCCGGAGTGCTGTGATTAAAGGCGTGCACCACCTGGTTGATGCTGTGTTCCTGTTTGTTATTTTAGCTCTGGCATAGTGCCAGGCACAAGGCTTGTGGCACCCAGCACATGGCAGAAACTCTAAAAGCCACCAAGTCACTATCTTACCACGGCAGACACTTCCCTTCTGCAGCATGTACACCTGCTTTCCTTCTGTCCTGTGCGGTGTACTCTGGAGGCATTTTCCTAGATTCAGGATGAGAACAAACACAAACGAACAGAAGCTGGAAAACAAACACCAGGACTGTTTTTCTATTCTTCCCGGAGTTATTGTTGAGGTTTTTGCAGGCCAGCTGCTTTCCTTGAGCTGTTAGAGTGTGAATTCAGCTGTGGTCAGGAATGCAAGGTCTGCGGTCTGTTTGGTGCCGCTCCTCAGATCTGCATCACTGTAGCGTCCAGGATGGTGTATGGGTACAGAGGAGGTCAGTAGAAGCCGGGAGACACAGAAAGTGAGGACCTAAGGCTTGAGAATGGTGGGCTGGTGGTAGCTGCCATGGGAGAAAGGTGGGTGGAAGAAAGTTAACAGTTGGGTCCCAAATTACAGGCAGGCATCGGACATGCTTCTTACGGCTTCAGTTGGTGAAGTGTGGTTTGGATTTTTCTGTTACCCTTAAGTTGTTTTCGTTTTTTAACAATTATCAAAAAAAAAAAAAAAAAAAAAAAAAAGAGCCAGGAATGGTGGCACACGCCTTTAATCGTAGCACTGTTGTTAGTTTGAGGTCAGCCTTGTATACATCAAAAGTTCCAGGACAACTAGAGCTACGTAGTGAGACCCTGACTCAATGCCATCCCCCCCCAAAAAAAAACCGAGCTATAATGATGTTATGCAGCTGTAGCTCCAGCTACTTGGAAGGTTGAGGCAGGGTTACTTGAGCCCAGCTTGAGCAACAAAGCAACACCCTATCTCCAAATACAATAGAAGCTAGAGAGATGGAGAGGACCCAGGTTCAATTCCAAGAACCCACATCATGGCTCATAGCCATCTGTAATGCCAGGGAATCTGATGCCCTCCTTTGGCCTCTGAAGGCACCAGGTATGCACATGGTATGCAGACATACATGCAGGTAAATACCCATATACATTAAAATAAATAAATATTTAAAACAAAAGAATCCCTCCAAAACAATTAAAGTGTGTGTATGTATGTGTGTGTGTGTGTGTGTGTGTGTGTGTGTGTGTGTGCATGCTCACTTGCACTGGAATGCCTGTGAGGCCAGAAGAGGTATTGGATTTCCTGGAGCAGGAATTACAGGTAGTTGTGAGCTTCCTGATGTGGGTGCTAGAAACCAAATTCAGATTCTGTAAAAGGACAGCAAGTGTTCCTAACCACGGAGCTCTCTCTCAGCCCCTAAATAAGTAACAGCTGGGTATGGTGACAAAGGCTTATAAATCCACTTCTTGGGAGATTGAGGTAGGAGGCTCATGAATTCAAGGCCATTCTGTTCTACATAGCAAGACCTGGTTTCAACATACAAACGCACACACACATACACAGGCATCTTCCTTTTTTTTAATTAATTAATTTTTTAAATTATACTCATGATATTCATTAATTGCACTCATGATATTAATTACATTTGTGGTATTCATTGATTACATTCGCAGTATTCATTCAATAATTATATTTATGATATTCATTAATTACATTAATTGTATTGATTTATTACATTCATGATATATGTCCTGATACTATGTCCATTTGTGGGGCTTTTCCATCATACAAAACAGAGATTCTGTACTTAGGAAATCATTGCTCTATATTCCTTTCTTCTCACAGGCATCTTTCTTTTTTTCTTTTTTCTTTTTCGAGACAGGGTTTCTCTGTGTAGTTTTGGTGCCTGTCCTGGACCTCACTTTGTAGACCAGGCTGGCTTCGAACTCAGAGATATCTGATACCTGCCTCTGCCTCCCAAGTGCTGAGATCAAAGGCATGTGCCACCAACGCCCAGCAGCACAAGCATCTTTCAATAAGTTGAAATTCTGAGTGGTACTCCAAATGTATATATTTTTATTTTGTTTTTTCTCACTGCGTGTCTGTGTGTATGCATGTATGTATGTATGTATGTGTGGGTGTGTGTAGCATATGAGTGTGTCATGTATGCCACGTATCTTGGTGAGGTATGGCACATGTGGAGGCCAGAGGAGGACATCCGGTGACCTGTTCTATCGCTCTCTGATGTATGCCCTTGGGACAGGGTCTCTCACTGACCCCGGAGCTGGCCTGGCAGCCAGTAAAGCCCCAGCAACCCTGTCTCTGCTCCTGACTGTGCTGGGGTTACAGGTGAGTGCTGACACCCAGATTTTTACACAAGTGTTGCAGATTTCAACTCAGCTCCTCATGCATGCGCAGCAGGAGCTGTTGCCCACTGAGTCGTCTCCCCAGCCTCAGGATTGGTTTTATTAAGACATTAAAATAAAACACCTTTATTTGTTCTCTCTCTCTCCCTCCCTCCCTCCCTCTCTTCCTCCCTCCTTCCCACTCTGTCTCCCTTCCTCCTGAGTTTTTTGACTCCCAAGAACACAGTCAGAATGTGGAGACTAATGTTTTCCTCTGAGGAAGCGATGGCTGGCCTTATCTTTATTGCAGCTGATTGTCCCCACCCCTTGCCTGCCCTCCAGTTCTCTTTGAGCCTGCCAGACACAGGACAGTGGCCAGGTTGCCAGTGCAGACCATTGCAGAATGAGACAAAACCTTTTGCTAGGAGGCATTTGGCTATGACATACTGGCATGTGAGTGCATGCCAGTATTTGTGATTTCCAGAACATATGTTTATGTTTCTCAGGTTGGGACAAAGTCCTTCTAAAAGCAGTTTTGAGGGATGGGCGTGTAGCTCCATTGGTAGAGTGACTACCTTCCATGCATGATACGCTGAGTTCGATTCCTAGCAAGGTACTATATAAATCAGGCATGGTGGCACATGCATGCATGCAATCTTAGTACTTGAGAGGTAGAGGCAGGAGGTTCAGCAACTCACGTCATCCTCAGCTGCATACAAGGTCCAACATCAACCTGTGATACAAGAAACCTCGTCTTTAAGAAACGATTGGTTCATGGGTTTGTGCCAGGCTAGCATTCCCAGTTTTTCACCAGCTCCTTCAGCCTCATCAGATTTCTCCTGTGGGTTCCTCTTCCACAGAGATCAAACTTCTGCTGGCTAAACTGAGATAAAAAGATTATTCACCAGGGCAATGGGAAGTCAGGAATCTTACCATTGATTCATAAAAGACATAAAACTCAAAGGGGAAACAAAATGACTTTAAGGTAATTCTTTAATTTGATATCCAGTATGGTCAGCAAGGTTTAGCAATTTAAAACCCACCTGGATTTTGCAAATTATTGCAGCAATCAGACTGGCTGATCAGACTCTGTGTCTCACCCCAGGGCTATCCAAGGACCTGCACGTAGGAATGAGAGGAACAGGTTCAAACCTGATTTAGGACATTAATGAAACTGTCTTCCCTAGCAACCATGGATCTCCAGGCCAATCAGATTATGCCAGCCTTGTAGTACCCGTGTGAACCCACATTCAAGGAAGCTGGCTAGGCCAGGCTTAGGTGGGGCAATCAAGTCCTGTGAAGTGTGTGATTTGAGAGCCTCAGGACAGGCTGCCCTAGCCAGAAATATCTCCTCTACCGGCTTGTCAAGGATGTCTGCAATTTCACCATCTTGGAACCATTTATCTTTTGTTCCCATGGCTCTCTCTTGGCCATCCCTCTCTGAGCGCAGTTGGTCTGGGATACACGATTCTCTTAATCTTCTCCCTTTAAATAATATGGATTCAACTAAATCATGTGTAATCTTTCCGGCAAGCCACAAACTCAGTTCCACCTTTTCCTATCAGGTCCCTGTGCAGTCCACTTTGCAGACCCCAGTTCCTGTTCTGTTTATTTAGATAGGAAGTAAAGTTTGAAGCTGGATGGCCTGGTGGGGGACGGAACGGCCGGAAGCAAGGGCCTGGGGACCAGCAGTCATTGCCACATGGATTCTCAGCACTGTGAGGACTGGGTGGGCTTTGGTCTGGAACTGGATGGCTTATGAAGGGAGGTGCTCGGCCGAAGTGGAGCAGTTGGCGACTGCGTGGACTGCTTCTCTTCTCTCTGTTTGTAACTTGTTCCAGCCACTTTCCTCTCACATCTACACTGTCCTCTCTTCCCTTGGCCATCCTCATTCTAGGTGGTCTCATGCAGGCAGGGCATTCTCACGAGGTGTTCCTAAACCAGACCAGAGCTTGGCTACCTATCCTCAGTTCCTCCGGAAGGAAGGGTAGTGGGACTGAGACTCCTTAGCTTGTACAACTGCCTGGAGCAGACCTGGAGGTTGTTTAATGAGAGGCCAGCCAGATGCTACACATCTGCACTAAAGCCTTAAGTCTCTCCCATCTCTTCCTCTCTCTGTGGCCACCAAGAGATGGTCAGAGCCTACTTTTGCATTATCTGGCCTTCAGGCATGCTTTATCTCCCCAGGTAGCTCTTCTAGACATCTCCCCTACCCCAAGGTTGTGACACCGTAAACTCCACATTATTTTTCTTTTTGAGACAAGATCTTATGTAGCTGAAGTTTGTTTTAAACTCCTGATCTTCTTGCCCCCACCTCCTGAGTGCTGAGATTACAAGCATGTGCTACCATGCCCCTGGCTGGCTGGAAACTCCATGTAGTTTTTTTTTCCTTTTTCCATTTGTGTGTGTGTGTGTGTGTGTGTGTGTGTGTGTGTGTGTGTGATGCGAATGTGCATGAATGCATGTTTTTGTATGTGTGGGAACACATGTATATGGGTATGCATGCATATGTGTGGTGTGTGTAGGCCTTGATATTGTTTTTGACTGTTCTTCAACCTTATTAAGTCAGGGTTTCTCTAGCAAGCCCCGAGCTTGATGACCATGGTTAGTCTTGTTAGGCAGCTTGTTCAGAGTTTCCCTCTCACTACCTTCTGAGACTGGAATCACAGACAGGCCGTCATGCCTATCTGGCACTTACGTGGGTTTCTAGGAATCCAAACTCAGCTCCTCACTCTTGCACAGCAAGAGTTTTGACCACTGAGCCATCTCTCTACCCTTTCACACATTTAAAAATGTATTTATTTTATGTGTGTGTGTGTGTATGTGCCTGAGTGTATGTCTGTGCACCTATGCATTCGAGAGCCTGGAGGGGGGGGGTCAGAAGAGGCTGTTGGACCCTTGACCTGGAGTTTCAGATGAGTGTGAGCTGCCTCATGATTATGTTGCGGTCCAGGGCTGTGAGGAGCTAACATGGGAGTGAGAACTATTTGGCCTTGTCTGGCACATGGTCATTGCTGTCCAGGGCTATAAGGAGTTAACGTGTGAATGAGAACTATTTGGCCTTGTCTGGCCCATGGTCAGCACTCATGTGTTTGCCCTTATTATTTCATTGTTGTTGCTGAAAGGAAAAAGGCATTCCTTTCTTCTGTGGTTATTTGGACTTCTTCTGAGATGCATTTTATAACTGAAAACTGGACAAACTAAAAGAGAAGAAGTAGTTATCACTTACTTGACCAAACTCTTTCTGGGAAAGCCGTGATTGTTTTTTGGAAAATATTTCATATCTGATTAATCTACCAGGAGTTTTGGAAATGTGTGCTAAAGAAGAATCAGTGTGATGGGACTAACCTATGTGCAGTTTTTAAGAGCCATTTTAAAACAAGATTTATTTATTTTTATTTTCTGTGTGTACATAAGTGCCCGCATGTATGTATGTGTACCATGTGAATGAATACAGTGCCCATGGAACCCAGAAGAGGGTGTTAGATACCCAGAATTGGAGATACAAATGGTTATGAGCTACCAGATGTGGGGGCTAGGGACCAACTCTGGTCCTCTGCAGGACTGACAAGTTCTCCTAACCATCTCCAGCCCATTAAGCCATCTCTCCAGCACTGATGCCGAAAGTTGTTAAAGAGAGATGGAAACATTTAGTGGGAAGAACATTTTAATAATTCATCCACTCATCCACTCATTCATTTGTTATTCATCCAAGTCACAAATATTTCCACAGTGCCTAGGACCTCGTGTTAGGCTCTGGGATGTAGAGACAAGCAGCCTGTTGTTCTAGGCCATAGGGAAGTGTAGGGAAGGATTTGCTCATTGCTTACAGTTTGGAGAAGGTGAAGCGGCCTCACCGACTGGGGCAGGGAAGAAAGTCCATCTGGAAGGAGGAACCACAAGTCAGATAATCCACACATTTGAAATTGCAGGACCTCAACTCATTCTATCCACCAACCTCTAAGTTAGTTTCCTTTTGAGGGAGAGTAATTTATTTTTTCTTTTGCTTTCTTTTTTTTTTAAAAGTTTTGTGTTTAAACAATTTTAAGGTTTATTTATTTAATTTTATGTGTTCAAGTGTTTCGCCTGAATATATGTATGTGTACCATATGCATGACTGGTGCCTAAGGAAGCCAGAAGAGGGGCTGGACCCTCTGGAACTGTGATTGATGAGCCAGAGACAATGTCCCCTTTGTGTGAAATTTATGTGGCTTTCACAGAAGGATGACTCTGAGCTCAGGGTCCTCTGCTGTCTTCTCCGTAACCAGAGCTTCCAGGCAAGGGTATGGTGGGCCTGGGGGTGTTGGGAGCAGTTTGGGAAAGGTGGCTTCTCTAATGTTTTGTGCATACTTACAGTATATATTTGAGAACTGTTAATCCCTGGGATGGTTGTTGAGTGACTCTGTCGTTATCATCTTTATCCTTGTCGTTAGAGCACAGTACGGCCTTCAGCCCTGGACTGCAATGACCAGACTAGACCCAAGGAAGCCATCACCAAAGCTGGGGCAGCTTCGGTCTCCACCCCAGACGCAGGTGAGAGAAGTGGTGGATGTAATGACATCCTTCATTACAGAAGTGTCTGCAGCGATATGGCTTGGGAAAGCACCAGCAGATGCGCTGACTTCCGGGGCTGTGGATGTTCAGCTTGGAAGGAGCTGGCTCACGATACCAAAGTCCAGTCCCGCTCCAGGCATTCCAGGGCCTAGAGATTCAAAACCTTCTCTCCTTCCTCCTTTAAAATAGTTTTATTGTTTTTAGTTATTTTTTTTTGATGTGTGTGTGTGTTGGTGTGTTTGTGTGTGTGTATGTGTGTTTGAGTACAGGTGCTGGTGGACAGAGGCATTGGATCCCCTGGAGCTGGAGTTGTAGGTGGTTGTAAGTGGCCCACCGTGGGTGCTGGGAACTGAACCCAGGTCCTCAGCAAGAGCAGCAAGTTCTTTCAACTGAACTATCTCTCCAGCCCCCATCTTTTTGTTATTTTTGATACAAGGTCTTACTCTGTAGTCCAAACTGTCCCCAAACTCAATGTAACTCAGGCTGGTCTCAAACTTGAGATTCTTCTGCCTCATCTTCCCAAGTGCTGGGTCTACAGGCATGGATCACTATGCCCAACTTGGATTACCTGGATTATTTCAGTTACCCTCCCACCTCTTACATATTCTAGCACCTCTCAAGACCACGTGCAGCTGGGGTTGGGGCTACACGGGGGGAGAGCAGTTCTCAGCTGCTCCTGCTTCAAGGGAATGCTGCTAACAGGCCCTCTCTCGTGAGGCTCTCCTGTGAATAACTACAGCTGCTTTCTTTTCAAGACCACAATGGGGCCCAAGCAAGGTGGCACACACCTTTAATCCTAGCACGCAGAGGCAGAGGCAGAGGCAGAGAGAGGCCGGTAGATCTCTGTAAGCTCCAGGCCAGCCTGGTCTACATATGAAATGCTGGGCCAGCCAGGGCTAAATAGAGAGACACTGTCTCAAAAAACAAAACAAAAAACAAAACCCACCACCAACAAAAAAAACCCAACCAAAATGGCCATACCATGTACAGAGGACGGGTTCCACCATAGCCCCTCTTTTCCTATAAGCTCACAAATGGTAGAATTCCCCCATGGATTTGTGGATTTATCTTGAGGTTCCTGTACCGTCCCCCTCACTCTAGACTCTCTGGATAACATTAGGGGGCCCACTGAATCCCAAGCTTCTTCTTTTTTTTGGCGGGGGATGTTTCGAGACAGGGTTTCTCTGTGTAGTTTTGGTGCCTGTCCTGGATCTCACTCTGTAGACCAGGCTGGCCTCAAACTCACAGAGATCTGCCTGCCGCTGCCTCCCGAGTGCTGGGATTAAAGACATGCGCCACCACCGCCCGGCCTAACCAGCCTACTCTTTTAAGCTCCAAGCTTGCACCTCTGGGGTGCCCATCCCTGGACTCCATCTCTTCCTGCTCCCACCCCCACCCTCCTGATTTCTGTGCTAACTTCTGGTCACCACACAGGTTGCCCACATCCTTGACATCTCTGGTGGCTGAGGTTTCCACTGCTGGCTGCAGTCACCTCCTGTCTTCCTGTCTTAGATATTTTTCTTCCATGCCAGAGTGAGCTCAAAGAGTGTCCATCTCAAACACACACACACACACACACACACACACACACACACACACACACACA
>CABHPQ010001102.1:19483-34454 GCA_902168405.1 Peromyscus aztecus | reverse complement strand
ACACACACACACACACACACACACACACACACACACACACACACACAAGACCATGTTGTTCTTTCTTGACGTTCTCCAGTGACTTCTCATGACTTTCAGGGTAAAGTTCATGTCCTTAGCACTCAAGAGGGCTTGTGATCCGGTCTCTGTCTCAGTGCCCTTTATTCCCTCAGGACATCCTTCATTCCAGTCATGCTGGAGTGCTTACAGGTCCCCAAGCTGTGAGGCTGGGCCACACATCTGGTCTTCATGACAGCCTTTCGATACCTTGCCTTATTGTTAGTTGGTTTGTTTTTTACTTTTACTGATACTGGGGACTGAATGTAGGGTCTCGTGCACATGAGATAAGCCCCCTGCTGCTGATCCACAATCTCCAGCCCTCTTTCTATTTTTTCTTTTGAGACAGGATCTCATTAAGTTGTGCTGGTTGGTCTGGAACTTTTAATCCTCCTGCCTCAGCCTCCCTAGTAGTTAGGAATTCATGCTTTCCCATCAACCTGTGCTCTGACTGAGTTTTTGATGACCCCTCCCCCAATCCTGGCCCACCAGAGTCTCCAAGGCTCTGTAGCCTCCAAGGCTCTGTGTTTCCCAGGGTTCCTGGGCAAACTTGCACCAGCTCCCACACTGCTGAGCTTCTACTAGACTGCATGGTGGGGGAGGGTCAGCAAAGAATGCGTGGTAAACAAAATGGGTTCAAGAGGGCGAGAGCTGCTGGTTGGCCTTGTGGCTCTCACGGTCGGTTGATGGTCCTCGACTGCTCTAGGGAGCGAGTTTGGCTTCTTGTGGTATTTGCCTTCCTAACAAGCTGCTTGTTTCTTCTTCAATTTCTTTCGTCATTGATGAAGTGTCTTGGAATTTTAAGGGGATTAGGATTAGATCCCTTTCCTCAAAGCACCTGAATACTGGACAAATACGAGTCAGCTCTCTCTTCCCACCACATGAGATTCAGGGATCAAAGTCAGGTCCTAAGTCAAGTCGGAGAATGTTGCCTTTACTCTCTGGTCTATCTGACCAGTCCCATGTGCCTTGATTTAAATTACAGGAAGAGGGTTGCACTTACCTTCACCGGATGTCTCTCTCCCTTAATCACGGATGCTTCCTTAGAAACTAACTTGCGCTGGGCATCGTGGTTTATCATTAGAATCCCAGGACTGGGAAGGCAGAGGCAGGAGGATTGCTGCAGGTTTGAGGTTATCCTAGTTTATATAGCAATTACCTATGTGCCAGCCTGGGCTATCTATCATGAGCCTATCTCAAAAACAAAACTTAAACAAACAACAACCAAATAAGGAAAGTAGCTTCCAGGAGTTGGGATTGGTGATGTCCATTTGGCAAAAGGATTGTCATGAGTTCAAGGCCAATCTGTGTTACAAACAAGTTCAAATGCTAGCCTTGGGTATATACATACCAGGACTGTCTCAAACACACACACACACACACACACACACACACACACACACACACACACACTCAGGTCTTCAAACAAAGGAAGAAAATAACTTATGTGTCTCCTTTCTTTTGGACTTGGAAGCTGGATATCTGTGTAAAAATGGCTTCCTTTGGATTCCAGACACCAGCCTTACCTGCCCTGTCATTAGCCTCCAGATTACAAGGGGGTTTTGGCATTTCTCTGAGATCTAAAAACCAGTTTGCATACAACAGAGCTTGCTGTTGGTCAGCTGTGGTCAGTCATTTTGGTAAAAGAGTAGCAAGTCAGTCCACAGAGCCACTTCCACACCTTGAGCCTTGCAATCTTCTGGTCAGTCTGCGGCTTCAAGGCTAATGGACATGTTGAGGGTGAGATGCTGGAGTGCGGCAGCTCCAAATGCAGCCCACCCAGCCGTGCTGCTGCAGACCTGACTGTTCTGCTTCGAGTGCAAACAGGGGGAGCAGCCCTGAAGCTGCCTGGGCTCCAGTCCGGTTTCAGTCGCTGTAACCCCGGGCACGCTGTAGTCTGTTTGCTTTTTCTTTCTGTTTATTTATTTTTAAACAGGGGCGGAGGTCTTCCTGAGTAGCTCAGGTTGGCTTGGAACTTGTGATCCTCCAGCCCCTACCTACCTCCTGAGTACTAGGATTACAGATAGGCATGTGCTACCACACCCAGTTCATTTTATGTTTAAGTTCCTGAGTCATACTCACACTGTGACCTTGGTAAAAGTTTTAAAACAACAAAATCATTTTAACCTAATTGTTTTCACTATGAGTGATTGAACCTAGGGCCTTGCAGTTGCTAGGCAAGCACTCTACCGTTGAGCTACATACCTTGCCTGCCTGCCTTCCTTCCTTTTCTCCTCCTCCTCCTCCTCCTCCTCCTCCTCCTCCTCCTCCTCCTCCTCCTCCTCCTTCTCCTTCTTCTTCTCCTTTTTGAAAAAGTCTTTTGGAATTCAGGCTGGCCTTGATCTCAATTTGTAGCTGATAATGACCTGAGGCTGGCCTCAAGCTTGCTATATTGGCAAAGATGGCCTTGAACTCCTGATCCTCTTGCCCCATGTGTTTATCTGTTCATCTGTTGATGGACATTTGGGATGCTTTTTACCTTTGTGAATAGTTCTGCTATGAACACTGATGAACAAGTATCTCTTCCAGTCAAAAATTACATTTTCTACTGGGTATCATGATGCACACCTCTAATCCCAGTACTCAGAAGGCAGAGGCAGGTGGATCTTTGTGAGTAAGAGGCCAGCCTGGTCTACATAGCAAGTTCCAGGCTACATAGTGTCCTGTCTCAAAATAATTTTTTCAACTGTGTGGAAATGTGTCAGTGGAGATCGGAGGACAACGTTTGGGAGTTGGCTTTCACCTTCCACCATGTGGGTCTGGAGGACTGAATTTGGGCAGTCAGGCTCAGCAGCAATCTCCTTTTACTGTCTAAGCTATCTTGGTCCTGCTTCCACTTTTCTTGGGGATACAGCCAGTAATGGAACTTATGGATGTGGCTCCTGGCTTGTACTTCATAAACGACTTTATAAATCAGGAGAGGTTTGAACACTTGCTGGGAAAGTTCTCTTTTCCTCCCCCACTGTGTCGACTGCTGTGGCTCACAGACTTCACCTCCAGAAACATCAGCTTGTTCAGACAAAGAGGTCCCGAGCCCATCTTGGCATCTGACACGCCATTAGCAATTCCCATCACCCCATCTTCCACGTCTGTCATGCAGTCGCTTTTCTGTGACTACCACAACGTCCCGGATTTGAGCCACAGATCTCACCTACATTATGATGTCTGTTTCCTAACTGATCTCCTCCCTTTCTGTGTCTAAGACCCTCTGGTCTTTTTATATCACAGCAACAAGGTTGATTCTTTCAAAACATCAGTCAAATCAGGCCAGCCTAGGCTACACATCTAAGAAACATCATGTCGTTTACCACTTACAGTTTTATGTAGCTCCCCATCTTACTGTGAAGCACGCACACACAGCCCAAGGGCGAGCCATGACGTAAGGCTGCACAGCGTCTGCCTCCTACTTTCCATCCCATGATCGTCTGCGGTCCTTTGATCTGGCAATCAAACTCCTTGCTGTGAACCATGCCTGGAATGTCCTTCGGTTTGAGAAATCCTTCTCTCGGTAAACATCACTTCATTAGAGAGACCTCTAACATACCTTACACAGCCTAACAAGCTCTCCCTTCTCTGTCTTCAGGTATAACATACTCATCCTCCCTCCCTCCCTCCCTCCCTTCCTATACATCTCACTATGTAGCCCAACCTGGCCTTGAACTCACTTCAGTCCTCCTGTCTCAGCCTCCTGGGTGCTGGGAATACAGGCATGAGCCCCCACAATGGCCACCAGCATTCTGACTGCTTTCATAGTCTCATTTACTCAGATTCTCTGACACATATTAATACCTAAATTTGTAACTTCCTTCCCCTTCACTAGAATGTAACCCTATGATGTTCTTATTTTTTAATTTTCTGTCGTAGCTTTCTTGATCTCCTTTCTTAATCTATAAATAACAAGATGGAGACTTTTCCTCTGTTATTCCCTTTGGTGAGCTATATTGGATATAAATACCCATGGGTGCTGAAGCAGGTGGTTCTTTCCAAGTTTGAGGCCAGTGGAGGCTGCACAATGAATTCTAGACCAGCCTAAACTATGGTGTGAGACATTGTCTAAAAGTGGGGAATGTCAGCCCTGAGTGGTGGAGCACACCTTTAATTCTAGTACTCAGGAGGCAGAGGCAGGTGGATCTCTGGAGTAAGAGGCCAGTCTGGTTTAAATATCGAGTTTCAGGGCAGCCAGGGCTACAAGTAAGATCTTGCCTCAAAAAAGGGGTGGAGGTGGCTGGTGAGCTGGATCAGTGGGTAAAGGTGCTTGTTGCCAAGCGTGATGACCTGAGTTCGATTCCCAGGACCTCTGTGGTGGAAAGAGAAGATAGACTCCTCTCAGTTGTCCTCTGACCTCTACCTACATGCTGTGACACCTCTCTACAATTCCCCCACACAAATAAATAAATGTCATAACATCTTTAAAAGCCCATTTGAACACTGAGAGAGTATTTTGTTACTGCCAAGCCCAGAGCACTGCCTTTGAGTATTAGGAATGACCACATTCTGCAAATCCTTATGATTTTACCCCAGGATCTCCTTCAGTGGCCTTTTCTAAGGAGGCAACATCAAATCATGCTTCAAATCCCATTTATGTGCTTGATTATTTTCCCTTTCACATTTTTCTTTTAATGTATTTGAGGAAATGTGGCTTTTATTTCATTTTGATCATACTTTTCCCCATGTCTCCTTTGAGAGTAAACTCCAGAGAGTTTGTTTGTTGTTAAAAACTGTGCTCCCGGCCTCTGAGAACAGTACCTGTCATTTAGTGGGTATCCAGCCAACACTCGCAGGGTGGAGAGATGATCTGAGTGCTTCAGGTACTATGGAAAATGCTTCCATCAAAAATGAATGCAGGAGGTATTATCAGCCTTAGGTAATGGCTGAACAAGCCAAGGCCTCACACGCTTGTGCAACTTGCCCTGAAGTGTCAGAGTTGGGATCTGAACACAGATGACTTGAGAACCTCACTCCATTCATCCTTGGCTTTGTCACCTACCAGCCAGATGGGGTCTAGTAATGAATTTATCATGCTATAGACAGCTAATTGCAGCACACACACACCCACGCCCCCACCCCCCCACCCCCGCATCCTTTGGTGCTGAGGGTGGAGCCCAGGGCTTCACACAAGCTAGGGAAGAAACACTTAGTGTACCTCACCCAACAACTGCTTTTATTTATTTATTTCCCGGTTTATTTATTTTAAAATTTTTATATGTATGAGTATTTTGCCTGCATGCAAGTCTGTGCAACCACGTGAGTGCCTAGTACCCTGCTGAGATCTGAAGAGGGAGTTGGATCCCCCTGAGACTGGAGTTACAGAAGGTTGTGAGCCCTGGCAGCTGTTTTTAAATCCCATGTTTCTGAGCTGTGTTTCCTTGACCTGATGCTGTAGAGAACATACCATGCAGATCCCTTTGACAGAGGGCAGAATTTCAGAGCTGGCTGATCCCTTAGCTATCTTTTGGTTACCAGTCCCTCTTGATTTAAAGCTGCAGTAACAGAGGCTTGGTGACGCTGAGCCCCTCCTTACTCCTGGGTGGTCCTGAGCTGTGAATAGATTGAGTCATGAGCCTACAGCATTCTTTTGGCAAAGCAGAAGTTCTGACGGCCCCTTCAAGAGCAATCTGAATGGTTGCTCTTGTCAACTAGTGACCCCATAACTCTGGGATTTTGGGGTATTCTGTAATTTGGGTGCAGATCACTTTTAGGAGGGGCAGGTGCTAGCTGAGGTCTCCAGCTCTGGTTGGGGCTACTCTTCAGGCAATGTTTCTTGGTGTAAAAATTATGGCATTTCTAAACGTCTCTGAGGCGTTCAACTGCACAGGAGGATGAGTCTTAGGACATTGTGTGTCTTCATGTTCTGGACAGTTTGTCTGCCTTTTCTCAAGTCTCTTAGGTGTTAAATGCAAACAGGAAGGAGCAGATGCATTCTGCATACTCTACATATTCAGAGGAATATTTTCTGTTTATGAAGAAACTATGGCTTAAAAAAGTATTGTCCCAAAAACTTAAATATTTCCCCAAAGTCACTGGGAGCCAGCATTTGAATCCAGACAGATCATGAAAGATCTTGTCTACTGGGCATGATGAAGCACTTCTGTACTCCCAGTGCTTGAAACGCTGAAGCAGGAGGATTGCTGAGGGCTCAAGCCTAGTCTGGTCCACATCGTGAGTTCCAGGACAGCCAGGGCTATGTAGAGAGACCTTGTCTCAGAAAAAAAAAATCTTATTCAGTGTGGTAGCTCACATCTGTAATCCCAGCAATTGAAGAGCCGAGGCAGGAGGATTGCTGTAAGTTTGAGGTTAGTTTGGGCTATTTTGTCTTGGGGTTTCTATTGCTGTGATAAAACACCATGACCAAAAACAATCAGGGAGGAAAGGGTTTATTTGGCTTACACTTCCACATCACTGTTCATCACTGAAGGAAGTTAGGACAGGAACTGACAGGGCAGGAACCTGGAGGCAGGGGCTGATGCAGAGGCCATGGAGGAGTGTCACTTACTGGCCTGCTCCCCATGGCTTGCTCAGCCCGCTTTATAGACCCCAGGACCACCAGCCCAGGGATGGCACTACCCACAATAGGCTGGACCCTCCCCCACTGATCACTAATTAAGAAAACGCTTTACAGTCTTGACTATAACCCAACCTCGTGGAGGCATTTTCTCACCTGAAGCTCCCTCCTCACTGGTGATGTTAGTGTGTGTCAAGTTAACATAAAAGTAGCTGTCACAGGTATGCAGTGAGTGCCAGGCCATGCTGGACTATTCTGTGAAGTCCTGTCTCAAAAAGAAAAACCAAACTAGGATTAGCAAGATGACTCTGTAGTGAAAACGCTTGCCACACAGGCCTGGCGACCTGAGTTGGAGCCCCAAACACATGTAAAGGGAAGGAGGAAACCAACTCCACAAAGCTGTCATCTAGCCTCCACACTAGTGGTGGCACACTCATACACCCATAACACACACACACACACACACACACACACACACACACACAGGCACGCACCCATAACACACACACACACACACACACATGCACTCTCTCTTTAAATTAAAAAAAATAGAGAAAAAGAAAAAGCTTTAACACATAGGCAGAGGTTTGATCTGATGAGTCTTTGTACACACATTCTTTGAAGGGTCTTGAAAGCGAATCCCTGAAAGTTTGGGGGTGCAGTGTAGGTCAGAGGGTTGGAAATGTGGGGGTAGGAAGGTGGCACTGGGGGTTTATTATAGGATGATGCAGAAGGAACATCACCTTTCTTCCCATTCAACCTAGCTCCTGGTGGAAGGTCAGCCTGGCGGCTATCCCAGCTGCTGGCTGACCCAGCTGTTTCCTGTGTAGATCACATCTCCTTATGCCTCAAGGCACCCCCAGGGCTTTGGGGGAAGATGGAGGACTTCAGTCTTTGGGGTTCAGTGGCCCAGTGTGCTGGGTGGGGTAAGGCCTTCCTCCACGTGTGTGTTCTGACTTGGTCCTATCAGAAAGCTGCAGATCCAGGGAGAGTTTTGTTTTTTACATTGCAACAGAATTCCTTGCATAGCAGGGAGCTCAGGAAACAAGGCCCTGTTTGAGGACAAAGGCCAGGGCTTCAGAGTTCAGGGCCCATTTGGAAAGGGCCAGGCCCTTCTGTGCTAATCCCAAGTTTGCCTGACAAGCCTCAGAGTTGATGTATGTGGAATGAACTCTGGTCATGACCAGTGATTTAATCTAATCCCCAAGCTCTGCTTTCTCCCACCTTGAAACTATCAACCACAGAGAGGCTTTGACAGGAGGAGAGGTAAGATTGATAGATATTCTCACGGCCCAGGACTTCTGGCACTGGGCCTAGCCTGCTTTCCCCAGCCCTGCGGGGTTCAGGGGACTGACCTCCTTGGCAGGGAGCAAGGTCTGGGTGAAGCTTCTGAGCCTTGACTGCTGCTCTCCTGCTAGGAATTAGGGATGGTGGGAGGCTGGGAGAGGGAATGCCCTCCTACAACCTGGCAGAATCAACCAGAAGGAGCACCTGGCACTTTATACATCTCTCTCCTGCATTCCAGCTCCTTGGAACCAGCCAAGCTTTTCACTGAAGCCCAAAGGAGGCGAGATACCCGTATTCCCCAAAGCCGGTTTGGATTGCTTCTGAGAACAGCTTCACAGCGTAGTAGGCAAAGGGGCAGGATTGCACCCAAACTCCATCACCCAATTTCCCAGCCGGTTCTGGGAAGACAGTTTTGATTTCATGCCCTCCCTACCTGGCTCACACACAGTGGAAAAAGGGAGTGGAAGGCACTAGGCCTTCGAATGGAGGCCTGCTCCTTGTCCAGGCAGTTCCCCTGTGTATGGTGACAGGCTCTTAGGGAAACATCTTAATAAAAGAGTTCTGAGAAGCTTGGTAACCTTCCAACGTTCCTTGTATTAGAGACAAAAATGTTGGCCTGACAAAAATGTTTAGGTAATCTCGCAGTACACTCACCACTTGTAGACCCCCAACTATACAAGTTGTGGAACTCTTGAGAAAAAAAAAATAAAGCCCTTAAAAAATTGTGCAATGACTTTATTCCAGTGAGTGCTGAAGTAGGCACTCTGGTCTCTAACTGTGTCAACGTGAGAGAAATATTTGTGGGCCAAAGTCCCAGAGGGGGTCATTTTAATGTGATTTTTTTCTTTCTTTTTGTTTTATTATTTTGTGTGACAAAGTCACATTACATAATCTAGGTTGTCCTTGAACTCTGTATTCTTTTGCCTCAGTCTCCTGAGTGCTAGGATTGCAGCATGAGCCCAGAAGCCCAGCCTCACCATGATTTTTGTAGCAATATGTGCCCCCTTTCTAAGCACTGCCCATTGCAGAGGTCAGTTTGGGAAAAGTAAAAGGAGAAAAACAGCTAAAAAGATTTGTTTTATGTATGGGGCATTAAAATTATTTACTTTTTGTGTGTACATGGGCACATGCATGAGGCTGCGGTCAACCCTGGGTGTTGTTCCTTGGGGGCCATCCCATCCACTTTGTTGTTTTGAGAGACAGTCTCTAATGGGCCTGGAGCTTGTGATTCACCCAATAAGCACTTCACCAATTGAGCTCTTTCTCTAGTCTCGTCCCAAGCCTCTCATCTTTTTGTACTGGTGTATAAATGATGGCTTTATGCATATTAGACAAGCACTCTCCTATTCAGCCCCAGCAAAAGCCATTTTCTAAATTGGGCATGCTGTACACCTCTAATCCTAGCATTCAGGAGATGGAGGCAGGTGAATCTCTGAGAGTTCTGGCTAGCCTGGTCTCCATAGGGAGTTCCAGATCATCCAGGGCTACATAGTGTGACTCTGTCTCAATAAAATAAAATAAAATAAAATAAAATAAAAAAGTGGGGAAGGCCTGGGGGCGGTATTCATGTCTAGTATGCTTGAGGCCCTG
Source organism: Peromyscus aztecus (assembly GCA_902168405.1). NCBI lineage: Eukaryota > Metazoa > Chordata > Mammalia > Rodentia > Cricetidae > Peromyscus > Peromyscus aztecus. Next base: position 25,018 of record CABHPQ010001102.1, on the reverse strand, counting down.
AGATCAATCCCCAGTGCTTCCAAAAAAAAAGTACAAAAATTAATTGATATGACTCCGTTTGGGGGCTACAGAGATAGCCCAGTGGCTCCGAGCACTGTTCGTATAGAGCACCGGGGTTCGGTTCTCAGCACCACATGGCTCCGACACAACCGTTTGCATCTCTAGTTCCAGAGATATAATACCCTCTTCTGGCCTCCACAGGCACTTCAAGCCTATGGCACACATATATTCAAACATGCAGACAAACCATTCATATGCATGAACAGACAGACAAACACATAAATATTAAATAAAAAGCCAATTTCTTTCTCTTATCTCGTTTTCTTGTTTTACTTTTCCTCTCTCCCTCCCTCCCCTTCCCTTCCTTCTGCCTTCCCTCTCTTAGTCTCTGTCTCTCTCTCCCTCCTTTCCTCCCCCCCCACACACTCTCTCTGTGGTAGAGGTGGAGGTTAGTGCCAGGCAGGCTCTCTTCCCCTAAGCTCTACCGTAGCCCAGGATGTTGTTTTTCAACCGTGTTCCCTGAAGTATGTGGGTGAGTGAGAGAGAACTGATTAGCTCGGTTCCTGGGTCTTGTTGGGGGTGCGGCTGGGGTGAGCATGTGTAGCTAGCAGGAGAAGAAGGGTCTGGTCTTATTGTGGGCAGAGCTCAGGGGCTCCACTCACCCTTGCAAGCCTCAGGCTTGGCTGACAAGAAGGGAGTGCTGGAAGTCGCCTCCAAAATCCACGGGGAGAGGAGGATGGATGGAGAGATAAGGAGACCACATTCCTTCTCTTAAGATAAGAATGTCTCTGGAGAGGAATTCCTGGGAGAAGGGGCTTCCTGCACGGGCTGAAGGCCTCCTGGATTCAGAGCACTCTCCCACCCTAACACCCAGTAAAAGGACAAGTTTCCCAGTGAACATTCCCATCACATACCAACCTTAGCCTTTTTTCTTCCTCAAATATATCAGGGTCTCTGGGCCCTTTTTGAAGTTAATCTTTGACTGGGAAAGCCTCAGGTCTCAGAACAGCCTTTGCCAGCTCAGATATCCAAACTCCGGCTTTGATCAGGGTCTCCTCAGTTTTAAGTTCTCAGCGAGTCCCGTCACCAGGCCCGTGCATCTCTTCTGTGTCATGTTTGACAGTGTTCCCCTCACCCCACTTTGTCAGACTCTAACCCCAGCCTCTAAGATCAGGACCCTGCTTACCTGTGGCCAGGTGTTTCTCTGGCAGGTAGCTTTTCAGAGACTTGAGAACGGAGAAAGGACACTGCTGCTGTCCGCGAGCACCTGGGATATCAGGACAGTCTCTCTGCTCTCACTTTCAATCCCCAGGACCCTGGCAAGTGTTCAGTAAGTGTTCGTGGACTGACTGGATGACAAACTCACCTTTTCTTTAAAAGAGGCATCTTTTAAAAAATTATTTATTCATTATTATTACTGGTGTGTGTGTGTGTGTGTGTGTGTGTGTGAGAATGTGTGACTAAGGGTCCTTGTGTGCCACAGCATGCATCTAGAGCTCAAAGGACACTTTGTAGGAGTCAATTCCTTCCACCTGGGGTTCTGGAAATCAAACTCATCAGCACTTTTTATTTGCCGAGCCATTTCAGTCCCTCAAGCTCACTTGTTTGTTTGTTTATTTATTTACTTACTTATTTAGTGACTCTCTGTAGCCCAGGCTGGCCTTAGACTCATCGAGATCTGCCTGACTCTGCCTCCTGAGTGCTGGGATTAAAAGCACCTTCCTCCACACCTGGCTTTCAAACTCACTTTTTTTTTTTTTTTTGAGGAACCTAGGTGTCATATTCTATATCTCATGCTACCCTCAGAAGATCCCCAAGAAGAAGGTGCTGTGTCCATTTTACAGAAAAGGAAAGTGAGGCCTGGTGGGTTTGGTAACTGGTTGAAGTTACTGTTCATTTATTTTTTTAAACAGGGTCTCATGTATTCTAGGCTGTGCTGGAACTCACTCTGTGTCTGAGGATGGCCACAAGTGCTGGAGTTACAGGCCACCATGCTCAGAAAGTGACACAAGCAATAAGTGGTTCTGTGGACCACCAGGAGACCTGTGAAAAATGTTGGACTGGGGCCCACTCCCAAGGTTCTGATTTCCCCATTCTTTTAAAGAGTTGAGATAGAATGCACATTACAAAATTTGCCAGTTTTAGTGCCTTTTTATTTATAATATTTTTATATTTTACATACCAACCACAGATCCCCCTCTCATCCCTCCTCCCACTTCCCCCAGCCTCCTTCCCTACCCATCCCCCATCCCCTCCTCCAAAAGGGTAAGGCCTCCCATGGGGCAGCAAAACCTGGTGCATTCAGCTGAGGCAGGTCCAAACACCTTCCCCCTGCATCAAGGGTGAACAAGGTGCCCGACTATACGTAATGGGCCCCAGAAAGCCAGCTCATGTACCAGGGGATAGATCCTGGTCACACTGCCAGGGGTCCCTCAAACAGACCCAGCTACACAACTGTCTCCCACAAGCAGAGGGTCTAGTCTGGTCCCGTGCAGGTTCCACAGCTGTTGATATAAAGTTTGTGAGTTCCTTTGAGATTGGTTCAGTTGTCTCTGTAGATTTCCCCATCATGATCTCGACCCCCCTTGCTCAATGAATCCCTCTTCCCTCTCTTCAATTGGACTCCCTGAGCTCGGCCTGGTGCTTGGTTGTGGATCTCTGCACCTGCTTCCATCACTTACTGGATGAAGGCCGTCTAATAGCCAGTCTAAAAGTATTGACCTCATCTGTGGTTCCAGGTCAGAATGAAGAATTTCAAAATGTTTGTCATGTGCATATCTGCTCTCCTCTTGTAGCAGGTTTAGCCAAACCTCCGGTGAACACCCCCAGCTTAAAGGCTGGGGTGAAGGATGAATAAAAAGATTTTTTTTTAAATCTGCAATTTGTAAATCTAGAGAAGTCACTTGCTTCAATGATAATGCGAGGACTGATTCCTCCAGACAGTATAGGTGGCCAACAATTCCTAATCTCATACTAATGGTTCTTGGTGATTTCTGTTTTTTTGACATCCTATGCTGTTTTTCTTTTCTTGGCCTGAATTATCTGGGCTTCTTGCAGAGAGTCTGGCTGGTTGGGCTGGACATGCTGCTGCTTAGCTTGTAAATAACTGCTGCATCTTGACATTCTCTTCTTTGAGGCCTATGAAAGTTCTCCTCACTGCCAGACTGCCAGAACCTCTACAGCTCGGTTTCTAGTTCCTTTTTTTTTTTTTTTTTTTTTTAAGATGAGACATGGTCTCATACAGCCCCGGCTGGTTTCCACCTTGCTGTATAGCAAGGATGACATTGAACTTCAGAATCTCCTGTTCCACCTCCTACTGAGTGCTGGGTTTGTAAGTGTGTACCATCATGCCTGTTTGGCACTGGGGATCAAAGCCAGGGAGGGGCCTCATGCATGCTAAGCAGGCACTCTACCAACTGAGCTACACATACCCCTGTTTTAACCATTGAGTATACATGCTCTGGTTCAAATATACTTCATTTGTTGTCCTCACCATCCATCTCTACAACTTTTTCCCTTCTCCAGCTAAAACTTGGTCCCCATGGAACATTCCTCTCAAACACCACCTTCCCAGTCCCCCTGCCTGAGCCCCTGCAACCACCATTCCATCCCTACAAAGCTAACTATCTGAGTAACCTCAGAAGGTGCACTCCCAGTTCAAAGTTTTTGGGTCTGGTTTATTTCACTGTCAGAGTGTTTTAAACAAGGGCTTCTGGCCATCCTCATGCCAGGGTCTGGATCATTCTTGCAGAAATTATGGTAGCTGGTGGAAAGAGAGGGAGGGGAAGTATGGTCTTGGCATAAGCATCAAGGGAGGGCTGAATTCATGTGGTTGATGAGGGCTGGTGTGAGTCAGAGTGGACAGGAGGAAGGCCAACAGCCACAGAGAGGCCCTGGGCTGGGTGGGAGAGGGGAGGTGGCTGGTTTCTGGTAGTTACTACTTAGTGCTGGTGGGGTTGACAGAGGCCTAAGAATTCCAGGTGGAGAGAGATCATGAATGGTGACCCACAAGATGGGTGATGGAGAATCTACAGGTGAAATGGGGTTTGTGGTACCCAGGGAGGGCAGCGGGTGAGAGCCACTTGGAAGTGTAGGAGCCCAGAGAAGTAGGGCTGGCTCCACTCTGGGCCTAGGGGGCAATTGGGTGACACTGTGGGTACTGGCCCAGGTGAATGGGGTCAGAATGTGCAGGGGAAAGCCTATGGAGGAAGTATTTGACAGAGGGCTGTATTCCTTACTCTCCTCACTGCTGTGGCCAAATTCCTGACAAAGCTTAGGAGGAAAGAAGGGTTTTTTGGCTCACAGTTCTAGGGTACAATGATGGAGAAGTCATGGCAGCAGGAAATTGAGGCAGCTGGTCATGTCACATCCACAAGCAGCTAGTGTGGGCGCATGTCTGTAATTCCAGCATTTGAGAGGTTGAAATGGGGCTAGCATGAGATCCAGGCCAGCCAAGGGCTTTAGGATAAGACTCAGATTAATCAATTGATAGATAGATAGATACATAGATAGATAGATAGATAGATAGATAGATAGATAGATAGATAGATGGATGAGTGGATGGATGGATGGATGGACAGACGGATGGACAGATGGACAGACAGACAGACAGACAGTCAGTCCAGGCACGGAGGCACATACCTGTAATCCCAGAATTTGGGGGTTGGGGGCAGGAGAATCAAGAACTGAAGTCATCCTTGGGTACATAGTGAGCTGCAGGCTAGCCCAGTCTACATGAGACCTTGTTTCAAAAAATAAAAAAATAAAAACAAAAAATGTGGAGAAGGTTCAGTGGGTCAGTCAGCTCTTAGCTCTTGTTTTTTATCTTTATTTTATTATTTTTTTGAGACAAGGTCCCAGTGTGTAAGCCCAGCTTATTCCCAAATATGTGATCCTTGTACCTCAACCCCCTGAACAGGTATTATGGGTGTATGTGTGGGTGCATGTCTGTGTGCATGTAGCAGTATATATGCATATATGCACACATGCACCTGTGTTTATATAGGCACACACATATGCATGAGAAACTACATACACACATACATACAAAACATTCATGTACTACATTATACTACACACATACAAAACATTCATGTACACATAGGTTTAGAAATGCACGTTTGCTTGCATATGCATGTATGTGAACTCACATCCATGTACATGTGCATATGAGAGGGGACTGCAGGAGGCTAGGATCCTACTACAGCTGTCAGAGCCAGCAACATCCAAGTTACTGTCAAAATGGCCTCAGGCTCAGTCTCAGACTAGAGTGGTCCAGGTAAATATAAGTTACACATTTATTAGTAAAAATGGCATTGCCTCTGTTGGTGAAAAATGGTGATTTTCTCTTGGTTAAGAAGTTAGATGGGAGCTGGGCGGTGGTGGTGGCACACGCCTTTAATCTCAGCACTCGGGGAGGCAGCGGCAGGCTGATCTCTGTGAGTTCGAGGCCAGCCTGGTCTACAGAATGAGTTCCAGGACAGCCAAGGCTACACAGAGAAACCCTGTCTCAAAAAACAAAAAAAAACAAAAAAC
>CABHPQ010001102.1:7929-19383 GCA_902168405.1 Peromyscus aztecus | reverse complement strand
AGGGGTGCTGTCCTGGAAATGTCTGGATACACTTGTCACAACTAGGGGACTTTTACTGCCATCTAGTATGTGGTGACAGGATTGCTGCTAACCAGTCTACAGTGCAAAGCAGACTCCTGCAAGACACAAGAAAGACTCTACATCTACGACACAACTGCTGTTGCCTGAGCTGGTCAAATGGCTCAGCAGGTAAAGGTGCTTGCTGCTAAGTCTGGTGATCAGAGTTTAACGCCTGGGACTCACATGGTTGAAAGAGAGGACTAACTCCCACATGTGAACTGTCTGTCTCTCTGTTTCTCTCTCTCTGTTTCTCTCTCTCTCTCTCTCTCTCTCTCTCTCTCTCTCTCTCTCTCTCTCTCTCTCTTCCTCGCTGCCGAGATACTTGGGGGATACTTGGGTTTAGGGTTGCATGAATTTTGTTTTCAGCTGGAAGGACTGACTCCTCTAAGCACTGCCAGCCTCCCATGGTGCCAGGTGCTCTCACTGGGTTTGCATCCCTACAGCTAAGGAAGCTGAGGCTTTCCTTCCACAAGTCCCTCTCCAGATCCCTCTCTGACATTCTTTCAATTTGCAGGGTTGGCCACTGTGGTGAAAGTACCTGAGTTGTCCTGTAAGGAGGATTGTGTTGGGAGGAACTCCGACAGGCCCCATATCTGTACTACCTATTTATTCCCTTGAAGTTTACTAGCTGGTAAGCTCTAGGTTATTATGAACAACTGAACAATTTGCCTGTTTAGACGTGTTTTTTTTTTTTTTTCTTTGCAAGAAAACAAGGGAGGGGGATGAAGATCAATCTAAGGTAAACAATCATTCACAAACTTTCTGCTCCTACGGAGCTAGCTGAGCATCTGGGACCCTGGTCAGCAAACAAGCCTCACTCTGTGGCATGACTAAGCATGAGGCCATGAGATGGGAGGTTCTAACTCTTGTGGCTTTGGTAGCAAGGAATCCTGGGGTGTTTTTCTTTTTTATTGTTCTCTCTCGTTTTTTTTGAGACAGGATCTCACTCCACCTAGGTCCACTGAGTGCTGGGATCTTAGGCATGAGGCATCAGGCCTGGCTTGTTCTTTGGTTTACGTTAGAACACACAAGCTTGCTGCTCACCCCATCTTTTCCACATTATGAACTAAAACAATTGTCACCTTCCTTTACCTTCGAGGCTTCAAGTACACACACACACACACACACACCCTCAACTGTAGCTCTTACATGAATATAATTAATCCTGATATAATTACTACAACTAATATAATTGTCTCCCCTGCTTCTAAGGGACAGGGACCATGTCTTCATGACTCATCTTTAAGCCCTTGTCTCTGAAACCTTTCAAGTGTTAAATGAGCCTGATGGGAGATAAGGCTGCAGGAAGTGCTTTTTGAACTAAACTCAAGTTCAAAGAAGCAAAATGGCAAACCTGAGCCACTGAACACACGCTGAGGAAAGGTACTGCTGGGAAGTTGCGTTGTGGAACATTTGTTTGACTATGTAAAGATGTGTTGCATTTGTGTATGTTGCAGGATATTTGTTTGACCATGCAAAGATGTGTTGCATTTGTTTAATCATGTAAAAAATGTGTTGCTGTTTTACCATGCCGAAGAATCTGGTCTAATAAGAAGCTGAATGGCCAATAGTGAGGAAGGAGGTATAGGTGGAACTTCTGGGAGAGTAAGTAGGAGGAGGAATTCAGGGATATGATAAGGAGACATCAGAGGCCAGCCAGACAGACATGGAGGAAGCAGGAAAGTAGGACATACAGAATGAAAGAAAGGTAAAAGCCCTGAAGCAAAATGTAGATGAATAGAAACAGGTTAAATTAAGTTAAAAGAGCTAGTGGGACCAGCCTGAGCTAAGCCTGAGCATTCATAACCAATAAGCCTGTGTATTTATTTGGGAGTTGGTTGGCAGTCCAAAGAGTTGTAGCACAGGATGCTGGTAACTGCTCATCTTTCCTTTCCAAGTAAATCATGGCTTCCAGTGTGATCTCCTCAGTGCTGGTAGACTTGACCCCCTCAAGATATGTGTTTGGAATCTGTGGAGAGACTAGATGCTGAGAATTTAAGGCGTCTCAGTCTGTCTGTCTGTCTGTCTGTTCCTCCGGCCTCACCCTGTATTTCCCTTACTCCACTTTCTTCTGTCCTCCATCACGTGGTTCTGGCACCGTGACGTCTGTCCAAGTGCATGGAGCCAAGTAACCTTGGGCTGACTTCTCTGAAACCTGTAGCCCCAATAAATCTTTCCTTGCTTACGTTGTATTTCGCTTCAGTGATGATAAAGATTTTCTTGGGGAGAAGAGAATGGAGGCCTGAGGAGAAGCTGAGACTCACTGAGGACAGATAGATCAGCTGAAGAAGGCTAAGATTGGGCTGTTATGAGGAGAGAAAGCTGGGGCTAGGGAAATACTTTTTACTTATTATTTATTTTTATTCATGTGTATGTGCATATCTCTATGTCTGTGTGTGGGTTCCTGTGGAGGCCATAAAAGGGAGAGTCAGGGCTCCTGGAGCTGTAGTTACAGGCAGTTGTGAGCCAGCCATCTGGTGTGGGCGCTGGGAACTGAACTCGGGTCCACTGGAAGAGCAGCAAGTGCTGTTAACAATTAAGCCATCTCTGCAGACGCTGGGAAATATTATTTTTAATTCTCTAAGATAGCAGATATCAAAACGTGTGGCCTGTTCAGGGCAATGATTCAGCAGAGACAGAGAGATGGGGGAGGCAGAGGACTGGAAGATGCAGGATGAAGCCCTTGCATTAGGAGAGGGAGGGACAGGAGGATTCTTTTGTCCCCTGTGTTAGTTCCTGCCACAGCGGCCAGCCTGCCACAACCCCCTGCCGAGGACGTTATATCATCACCTGCCACCAGATGCCTTTCCAAAGTCACCATGCGACACGCACACCCCTTAAAAGTGCCCGTCTGTCACAGTCCTCTCCTTTGCTCCTCATGCTTGTCTGTCGGTCTGTCAACCTGCCTCGTGTGCCCACTCCAAGACAGCCTTTCACTCTTTCGCTCTCCGCGTCCACCCTCCCTCGGTAAACCCCTTGCACTAACTCTGTTACGTGTGGCCTGTTCTCTTAGGGGCATACCTTGTCTGACCCGCCGAAGCTACCCACTTCTCTGTGTTTTATCCGTTCACCCTGGAGGGTGTTCCGCCCCTGGCAAAGAACAAGCAAAGCCCATCTGTATTAGAGTTATCTGCCCAGCTTTAGCTCAAAGTCCAGTTTAAGATGAAAAGTTCCAGATCCCAGGAACATCCTGAGTTCCAGGCAAAGCAGGGCTGGTGGTCATTCCAGCAAGGGACAGGCCTGCTGTGGGAGCGCAGGGTTGGGTGAAGGCAGGCCGGCAGAAGGCTGGACAGAAGGAGTATGAGGCAGCCTTTGATCTTGGCTTCTGTTTTCTTGGTGACTTAATCAGTGAGATTGTAATCTGAAAGCAAAGACAGGGAGGGAGGCAGGCTCAGGGGAACAGACAGGGTGCGGGCAGGCTCACCATTATGCAAAAGGAGAAAGGGGGTTTCTAGAAAAGGTAGGGATATTTCCGTGCAGTCCTTGGTGGCAGCTCGGCATTGGTAGTCAGAAGTCTAAAGGGATACTAGTCAGCCTGAATGTGGGGTGTGTACTCTCTGCAGTGAGCCAAAGGGCTGACATCCTGTTATAATCAACTCATTGGAAAGAACGACGGTTAGAATATAATTAAAACGATACATTATTGGCAACACGTCCTGGGTCTGTAGAACTGGGAACAGCAGAGGCCAACCTCTTGAGAATAAATAATGACTTCATCCTCACCGTGTGTGTGTGTGTGTGTGTGTGTGCGCGCGTGTGTGCGTGCGTGTGTGTGTGTGTGTGTGTGTGTGTGTGTGTGTGTGTAGTTCAGAGGTCAACTTCTGGTGTCGGTCCTTACCTTCCACCTTGTTTGAGACAGTCTCTCCCCAGTCCCTACTATGTACACCAGGCTAGCTAGGCTGAGAACTCGCCACCTCCCACTTCTCTGGAAAAACACTGGAATTACAAAGCCACAGTACTGGGCTGGAAAGACGGCTCAGTGGTGAAGAACACTGGCTCCTCTTTCAGGGGACCCAGGTTCGGTTCTTAGCACCCACGTGATGGCTAATAACCAGCTGTAACTCCAGTTCCAGGGGCTCTACTATCTTCTTCTGGCCTCTGTGAGGGCTATACACAACACATGGTACACAGACAACGTGGTGCGGGCAAAACACGCACATTAGAACAAAAAAAAAAGGCTGAAAAGAACTTAGAAACAAACCAAGGCATATCGCTGTGCCTGGCTTTGTGTGGCCTCTGGAGATTCATATCTAGGTCTTCACATGTGGATACAAGCCCTTACCCATGAAACCATCTCCCCAGCCCTTCTTGGTGGATTTTGGATAATGGATCCTTAAGCAGAGTGGGTGCCTCAAGAATTTGCAAAAAGGAGACTTTTTCTTCTATGGAGTATAAGGTAAAATGTTTCATGATCCCTAGCTTAATTAAGTTTAGACTTTTTTTTTTTTAAATTACATTTATTTATTTAGTATATGTGTCCATGAGTATTGCAGTGCGTGGAGGTCAGGGGACAATCTGAGGAGTCAGCTTTCTCCTTCCGTGGGTTTTAGAGCCTGTGGGTTTGGAGCTGTAAGGGTTAATATTATACACCTGCCATTTACTGGCCAGGCGCCTGTGATGCTTACTTAGCTGTAAAGCTTAGTTTTGTCTTAAAAATGTGGCCCCAGTGACCTGTGCTGGCCACTTAGCAGGGTGTAAGGACTTTGAAGCAGGCCTACTAATCGCCCTGTGTCAAAATAGTGCTGACTGTTAGAGCGAGCCTTTGCAGTGTGGTTCTGGGATCACGCTCGGAAGTTTCCAGCTCTGTGACTTTAATAAATATGGATGGAGGAAACTGCTGACCCATGGGGTGTGGCAGCTGAGCTCTGAATAACTGCGGTTGTTGGAAGGCTGAGGTGGCCGACTAGAGGGCAGAGATGGGATGAGATGAGAGCCTGGGGTGGAGATAGGAAGTCCTTCAGATGAGAACCTAATGGATGGCACGGGAGCAGGGCTTCCCAGGTCTAGTGTGCTGCCTTAGGTGGTTGCTGAAGTACTGAATGCCTTCTGCGTTATTTTTTTATTTTGGGGGGCCTGGACTCAAACTCAGGGCCTTGCGTAATCTGGGTGAATGAGCCTCTCCCTATCTTCATTCCACGCTCATATGCTCTGTCTTACTTATTTTATTAGTTATTATTATGATTACTGTTTGAGATGGGGGTCTCACTATGTAGCTCAGGGTGGTCTTACACTCATGTCAATCCTCCTGCCTCAGCCTCCTCAGTACTAGGATTGTAAGCATAAGCCTCTGGGTTTGGCTTGTGCTCTGTCTCAGAAGGCAGGGGCAAGAGACCATTTTAGAAAGCATTTATTTAGAAGTTGAAATGTCCTTCATGTAAAGGCTTTTCCTTCAGTTACTCTGCCTCATAAAGTGACTCATCGGTTCCCTGGAGGCTTCTGCAGAGCCAGGGCTTTATTGAGCCAACTACAGACACATCAATTGTTGGACGATTGCTCCCATTTTGTCATGGCTTATAACTTGAAGGTGACTTAAAATGAAAATAAAATCATATCACGTCCCCCCTCCCCTTTCCTCCTTCCAGTCCCTCCCATGTTCTCCTCATCTTGCCCCTGTTCAAATCCATGGCCTCTTTTTATTTATGAAGGTAACTTTTGAAAAGAAAATACTTAGTTATGGAGAACTCAAAATGCTTTTGAAGAATTCATTCTAAAACACTTAGGTGTTGACTTTTTCTTCTATGGAGTATGAAGGTAAAAATGTTTCATGATCCCTACTTAATTAAGTTTAGACTTTCTTTTTTTAAATTACATTTATTTATTTAGTATATGTGTCCACGAATACCGCAGTGCGTGGAGGTCAGGGGACAATCTGAGGAGTCAGCTTTCTCCTTCCATCACCTGGGTCCTGGAGGTCAGGTTTGGCTTTGAGTGGCTTCAGTGGTTAAGCTGTCTTGCTGGTCCTCATTTTTATGATTATCATTTTTTTTGGTGGTGCAGGGGATGGAACCCATGGCCTCACATATGCTAGAACTCCCCCCCCCCCCCCCCCCCCGACACTTTAGTTATACCTTTCACTTGGCCTTTGTCACTTTGGACACAGTAAACCTCGGCTCTGTCAGCAGTACTCACGTCCATGGCCACTGGACGGACCCTAAGCGGGCCAGGAAAGGTGTCGCTGTCTGCAGCTCTGGGGAGGATACTGGACTGGTTCTCCACCCGTATGATGTGGGTGTTAGGGCTTGATGAATCCACACGTGTGCTTAAAAAGGAGATTTTATTTTGACTGTGAGTGGTGGTACACTCCTTTAATCCCAGCAGAGGCAGGTGGATCTCTATGAGTTCAAAGCCAGCCTGGTTTACATAGTGAATTCTAGGCCAGCCACAGATACATAGTGAGAGCCTGTCTCAAAAAAAAAGTTTTATTTTATTTATTTATTTATTTATTTATTTATTTATTTATTTATTTATTTTTATTTTGGTTTTTCAAGACAGGGTTTCTTTGTGTAGCTTTGCGCCTCTCCTGGAACTCACTTTGTAGCCCAGGCTGGCCTCAAACTCACAGAGATCCGCCTGGCTCTGCCTCCCGAGTGCTGGGATTAAAGGCGTGCGCCACCACCGCCCGGCTAAAGTTTTATTTTTAATTGTGTGTATGTGTGTGACAGAGAGGGGGTTCAGGGAGTTCAGTGCCCTTGGAGGCCAGAAGAGGGTGTTGGATCTCCTGGAGCTGGAGTACAGGCAGTTGTGAGCTGCCCAACACATGGGTGCTGGGAACTGAATTTGGGTCTTGCATGCTAGTTCTGATTTCCTTTTCTGCCCCTGTCATTTCTAGCTTTGTAGAAGGGCTCACTCACATGGCGGTCAGGAGAAGGACCCAGCTTTTAGCCGGCTCTCTGTGCTACCTTGCCTGCTTCTGGGTCTTGGATTTCAGTTTTCCCATGTGATAAATGAGGGCCCAGGACGGTGTGTACTCTGAAAGACTTTTTGGCTATTGCAGGAGTGAGTTGAAGAACTCCTGGTGCCTATGACTTGATCTAAGAGTACGTTTGCTTGCTGGGTTCACCCCTGCTGACAGAGGACAAAAAGCAGCGATGTTCTTCGGAGAGGAGAGGAAAGGAATGGTAGCTCTTACAACTCGCTCCTCTCCGGGGAGCAGCCACCTTGAGGCAGGCATTTGCTGCTCTTGCGAAGGGTGGTGACTGTAGGTTTTGGGCAGAGGGCAGGCAGCGGAAGCTGGGCCCGTTTCCAGTGCTCCTGAGTCAGTTCTTTGTGGCCTGTTTTCATTTTTTCATCCGAAATGTTGTGAAATCCCAGACTTCAGCCACACCCACGTACATTCTGAGTATACTTGTGGTACATTCCAACTCTAACTCTGAGGGCTGTGGAGAAGATCTCTCACCTGCCAGCTCTCCTTCTCCTGGCCATTGTGTGTGTCGGGGACGGGGGCTGGATTTTGAAATGTGCTGGGGTTGCTGGTTGCAGTGGCGAATATGGATTGTCACCTTGACAGGGCCTAGAATCACTGACCTGACCAGCCTCTGGGCACATCGGTGAGGAATGATCTCAATTAGTTTAGTTGAAGTAGGAAGACCTACCCTGAAAGTGAGGAGCATCAGTCCACAGGTTAAGGTCCCGACTGCGTACGAAGGAGAAGGCGAGCTGAGCATTCATTTCTTGCTCTGACTGTGGATGCCAGGTGGCCGGCTGCATCAAGCTCCTGTCGCCATGACTTCTGACACAATGGACTGGACCCTCAAACTGTGAGCCAAGATAAACTTCCCTTTCCTTAAACCGCGGTTGCTGCATATTTTATCACAGTAGCAGAACAAGCGTCACACACCAGCCATCTTGTTTTTTCCCCTGGATTGTCCAGGTTTTAGTACTGCAAGTCAAGTGACCCAGGGCAGGTGGTCTTCCTTCCTCAGTCTGCATCAGGGTATGCCCAGCTTCCTCAGACAGACTACAGGTAAATAAAGGACCCAGCAGGGCATAGGCCCCAGAGTCACCCGTGGTACTTCATAAAAGTACCCTAGCGAGTCTGATCGAGAAGAACCTGGGGAGAATCCTGCAGAAGGTCTCTCACACCTTGAGAGACCCTACCGCAAGGGGCTAGGGAGGGAAGAGAGCCAGCGCCTGCCTGATTTACAAATTAGGCAGGAGGATCAGGCAGAGAACATCATGAGCACCAGTCAAGTTTCTCACTCCTCCCACCCTCCAGAGTAACTGGGTGCTGACAAAGCTTGGCTTTGTTCATTACAAAGGGTGACTCAGTGTTTTCTGGCTGGAGGCCCATAAGAGGGTGTGCCAACTGCAGGAAGTGAGTGTCCACTCCAGCTTCTCTCAGACCACCTTGTTGCAGAACCAATGGCCGTTTCCCATGCCCTGCAGTCCCTTTGGTGAGGGGATCAGGAGGGATCCATCTCTGTTGTAGCCCTGATCCCTGGTGTGTGGGGAGGCAGCGGCCACATTCTTCTGCTTGGTAGGCAGCTGCCAGTTCTGCTGCTTGGGAACAAAGCCTTTCCTTAACTGAGCCAATGAACTGCCTTCCTCAAGGACACTCCGAGGCGGAGAAGCTCCCGGATGACTAGCGTGCTGATGGCAGAGGGTTCCATCCCTGCATCCCTGTGACAAAGAGCAGAGCTGCTCTTCAAAGAATGGACTCTTTGATGACTCCCTGAATCATATGTAGCAGATCTCTGTGTGTGTGTGTGTGTGTGTGTGTGTGTGTGTGTGTGTGTGTGTCCCTCTCTCCTAGGGTTTATTACACTTACATTCCTTGTTCCTGCTCCAGAGCTAGCATATGGCAGTCCTGTAGGCACGGCAGTGTGCTGCTGGACATGGGTTGATGGGCTCTTGGAGGGACATACCATCATCGAGGTTCCAGAACAACTTGGGATGATCCGGCTAAGCCTCACCACTGGCCAGGGAGTACCCATAAGGCTCGTTCGGCTATTCTGAGAGCTTGGGCAGAGTGTGGTTTCCTATAGACTAGTGTCATGAGTGTCCCAACAGTGTAGCATGGTGGCCAGGAGCACAGGCTCTGGAGTCTTCTTCCCTGGATTGAGATATTGTCTACACCATTTATCAGGTGGAAGTAATGAACCTCTCCGAGCCTCAGTTTTCCCAACTTTAAAATGGGGATAATAGTGTTCTCTAGGTGGGGAGACTCAATGAGGTGAGTAGAGGGTAGCCTGGATTGTTGTCGTCAGTGACAGGAAGCAACAGGGGCCAGTGATGCCGGTGGTGTTGATGGGCTAGGGCTGCCATAATGAAGTACCACAGATGGGTGGGAACTTCACAGAAATGTGTTTTCACGCAGGTATGGAAACTGGAGGTTCAAGATCCAAGGGTCAGCAGGTCTGGTTTCTCCTGAGGCCTCTCCCCTGGTCTTTCCTCTGTACTTGGCATCCTTGGTCATCTCCTCCTCCCCTTCCCCCTTCCTCCCCGCTTCCCTTCCTCCTTCTCTTTAGCTTTTTTGAGACAGGGTTTCATGTAGCCTGTGCTGGCCTAAAACTTGCTGTATAGCCAAGGCTTCCCTTGAACTCTTGACCCTCCTGACCCCATCCAAGTGCTGGGGATTACAGGCCTGCACCACTGTGGGTTCCTCCCTCTCCTGCTCTCTTTCCCTCTTCCTCTGTCTGTCTGTCTTTCCATGGTTCTTACTATGCAGCCTAGGCCCAATTCTCAAACTCACAGAGACCCCTGCCATAGCCTCCCAACTGCCAGGATCACAGGGGTAAGCCAAGATCCTCATTAATGGTTTGTTTTGAGACAGGGTCTTACTCTGTAGCCCTGGCTGGCCTGGAACTCACAGAGATCTGCTTGCTCCCCCCCCCCCCCTCGAGTGCTGGGATTAAATGCACATGCCACCAGACCCGGCAATTGTTGAGTTTTTGACCATCTTCTTGTTCATGGTTATTCTGAGGGGGGTGGAGTTGACATGGAAGCTGGAATCTTTTTAGTTCTTTAGACAGGTCTTGCTCTGACTGGTCTCAAACTCATGGTCCTCCTGCCTCTACCTCCTGAGTGGCGGTGGTTGAGGGCTTGCACGCCTCTCCCAGCTCTCTTCAGACTCCCTGGGAGCTTCAGAATTAACTCAGAATTTCTCACCATAGACATGAATCCTCTTGTTGATGTGTTGTTAGAACACAGTCCACCATGTACAGACCTAGAATTTAAGCTCCACCCCTGGCTTCCCCAGCTCCTTGTCACCCACCCCTCTGGGGAACTGAAATACCTTAGAAAAGCTAATCACTTCTTAGGAACAGGCTTCTGGGAAGGCAGTGGTGCCGTCCGGGTTCAAGTGTTGTTTTTGCTGTTGACTCTGAATCTCTTGGGGTTTAAGCTGCTGCTTCTTCTTCTTCTTCTTCTTCTTCTTCTTCTTCTTCTTCTTCTTCTTCAATCCCTGAGTTCTTCTTGTGCTTGATAATTATGGCTAAATTTTTTTTATTTGAATCAGGATCTTATATAGCTTTAGCCAGCCTGGTATTCAATATGTGGGCAACATCCTGCCTCAGCTGCTCCTGCTGGGATTACAGGTGTGCCCCATCATGCCTGACTGTGGCTAATTTTCATTCTTGTGGCCATTACTGCTCATTCCACCTCCACATTCCAAGTGGTTCTGAATGTACTATGTTTCCTTAGAATGAGGGTGAGCTGGAAGAAGTTCCTCTGGTGCCACCTTGGTCAAATAGTCATCAGGGAAGCTGATGACAAGTTGAACCAAAGCCATCAGTCATGGTGTGCATGTGTACACACACACACACACACACACACACACACAAATGATGATACTAATAAAAGGGGGGCAGTGAAATGCTTTGTGGGTAAAGGTGCTTGCTGAGCAAGCCTGGTAACGTGAGTTCAATCCCTGGGGAGTAGAGATAAAGGCCACAGTAGAGAGCTGGCTCCACACAGTTGTCTTCTGACACCCCACACCCCAATAATAAATAAAAAGGAAACTACAAGAGTAACAGAAATCCCTCCACCTTCCTGTAGGTAGATCATAACAGAGCCCCTCTGCAGACAGAGAAATGGAAATAAACTGTTCAGCATAGTGGGACTTCAGGGTCCAGGTTACCCAGTTCCAGCTTTACTTCCTTGTTAGGGGTCTTGCCTTAGCCTCAGTCTCTCCCATGCTGGAAACAGGGCATCAGCCATGAACATCATAACGTCACATGAAGGTGACATCTGAGATTACCGCGGGAAAGTGCTCTGCATGAAGGAAGCACTCAGAATTGTGAGCTCTACTGTTACTCTCTTGGCGTTGGACTTGGGACACACCAAGTGTGTTTATGGGAATATTTTGCTAATTATCCATCAGAGACCTCCTATCCTTGAGATCATCTTTCCTTTCCTTTCCCTTTCCTTTCCTTTCCTTTCCTTTCCTTTCCTTTC
>CABHPQ010001101.1:0-72485 GCA_902168405.1 Peromyscus aztecus | reverse complement strand
GGCTGGGACTCTTTACTTGCTGGGCTCTCTCACCTCAAATGTCAAAACAACTCTTTCAAATTCTCAACACATATAAAAGTTTTACCTTATTATATTGTGGGTTATTAAGTGTAAAATAGCATTATATCTTTAAAAAAAATCAACATGTATATCTTAATTACAAAACATTTCCTCAGGGGGCGCTGTAGAGGTGGCTCAGCAGAATTCTTGACTCTCACCTAGTAGAATTTCAGCCAGACTCTGGAGTAAAAGACTTTTTCTTTTATCTTATCGTGTCCCCTTATTTTTTTCTTCCTAGTTGTCTCAAACTGAATTGATAAATGTGTTTTGACAGTTCTACAGATTTGGTGATTTCATTTTTCTTCCACTTCTCCAGCTTCTCTATTTCTTGAGACAAAATAGTGTTGGATTTGAGCCAGTTGATGACTCTGGAATAATTTCTAGGCAGCCAGCTGAAGGGAAGAGCTGGGGAACTCTCACTTTAAATCAAAAGCTAGAATGACTAAGCGTGGTGAGTCAGGCATGGCAAAAAGCCAAGACAGGCTGAAAGCTAGACCTCCTGTGTGTGTGGGGTGCCCAAAACAGCTTGACCACACAGCTGCCATGACAGGCTTAGAGGCCCAGACACAGCTTCTGGTAGGCAACACCTGGATGCAGGAAAAGCCATAAGCTGACTCTACCCAGGGAGGGCCTGCATCTAAGAGGAAATACCTGACATTCCAAATATTCCCTATGCCCCTAGACAAATGTCAGCCAATCAGGGTCCTAAACCCTGGAAATCCCCTCACCCCAACCTCTGCTATGATAAATACCCCACCCTGCCTGGGCTCTGGGCTCTCTGCTCTAAGCACTGCATCGGACAGGGAGTCTGAGTTTGAAAATAAAGGTCCTTTGCTTTTACATCATGGGATTTGGTCTCCATGGTGGTATTTTGGGGGTCTCCATGATCTGGGCATAATATTTGGGGGTTCATCCAGGATCCCCCAAGCCCACTGGGACCACCGCTGGTAGTGTCTGTGATTCGTGTTTTCTATGTTAATTTTCATTTGGATATCCTTTTGTAAGTGAGCCCCAAATTTGTGAGTACCTGCAGAAGGTCCTTTCGATGTATTTGGATCCCTTTGATGATTTGTCTTTGAATTCCTTTGTATAGACTGGGACAGCATGAGGCTGGTGTCTGCCTTTTGGTTTTGTCTCCAGGTGCCAGGAGAGCTGTTTTGTTGCCTTGTGTGTTGTAATTTTGTTCTCTTCCTGACTTATGAAAACTGTAGACTCTTATTTTAGGATTTTTGAGTTGGCCAGCTGACACTGTTTCCCTGGGAAATTGTTTGCCTTTTTGTTGGAATGTCCTGCCTATGTGAATGTGTGAATGTGTGAGAAATGTGGCCACATATGTGTTTTATGCCTGGACTTATATGTTGTGACTCCAGATAAGAAACTGTACATGGACAGCCTTTGGGGCTGGATGACCAGCAGAAGGGACAGAGGATCCCTTTGGTGGAACTGGGACAGACTAAGAGTATTCCTACCCCTCATTGCTTCCTTGCTCTCTGACCCAGAGCACACATAGCGGCGGGCAGGGGAGCGCACTGTTGTGGTGCTACACACTGGGTGAACAGCGGCTGGGGTAGGGACTCCGGTCACAGCCAAGGAGTGGCCTATAGGGAGTGCCCCCCAGAGGGCCTGGCCAGGGCATGGAGTCCCTTCCTGTCTGCTGCTCTCATGCACTTGAGCATCTGGGGTTAACAACAATATTTTGTCTCATGCTGTGTGCTGTCCCTTCCCATGCTGATGGGTGGGGCTCCCAAGACCTGCCCAGGGGACTGTTAGCCAAACCTGACCAAAATTTGGCTCCAACGGTGGAATGGAATGTCACTGCCTATAGTTGCTAAGCTACAGTGGCTGCGTTATAAGCTATGGTGGCTGTGTTATAATGCTGTAGCCTGGAGTGCTTTGATCATTCAGATTCAATAGATTCTTCATGTTGGTACAGTGTTGATACAAATTTAGAGTTATTCTTGTTATGGTATATGCATGTATTTCTGTTCTTGTTTAAAATATTGTAGCCATACAATATATTCTAGACTACTGAGGGGAATCACAAGAAAGACAAAATATCTGTGTTTAAAAAATAAGAAAGAAGGCAGGAGCCTGGAATAATAAAGAGAAGGAAAGGAAAAGAGGAACTTGTCTGAAGAAAATGTCTGAGGAATCAAAGGAACGGACCGAAGGTACATAGAAGGTTGTGAAAGGCCAGAGGGGATGTCACCTATGTTTGTTGTGGTTTCTTAAACCTGAAAATACTGATTTTGAAAGTTAATTCTGGTTGGTTTTCATTTTAAAAATAGCTCATGATTCTCTACTGCAAACTGTTTATGTTAAAAATGGAGATACATATATGTATGTGTGTATGTGGACATATATGTGACTTGGATTTAACTCTATGTGTGAATGTAAGCTAACTTTAACTGTATGTATGTATATGTAACTTGGATCCAACTGTGCATATGTGTGCAAGTAATTATTGTCTAGAAAAACATTTTTTAAACAGCAACCACATGGCTTTCCTCCATCTTGGCAGGTGACCTCATCAGGATGTAGGCAGACATGTAGTGGCAGCCATCTTTTACTAAGGTTATAAAGATCTATTCAGATTAACAAAAGCTAGCTTAGAGATTTACACCTAAGTACTTACGTCTTTGTCAAGTGTTCAACAGCAAGCTTCTAGAAAATTTAAATAGCTGGCTATATGTGTTTAATAAATAAGGTATTTTCATAAATATTAAAGCTGCATCTCAGTGCTTTTATACACAAGAATGTACCTTGCTCTGGAAGCTAAACTTTGTAATTTAAGAGTCACCTAGGTGATAGTCATCAGAAATTGAGATGTTCATTTCTTGTGATGCAACAAGATAAGGACCTAGGCAAAGGGCTTGGAATAGTTTCCGACTCCATGAGTCTAAACCCTTTGGGGATTGAAAAACTTTTTACAGGGGTAGCCTAGGACCTCCTGTGTGTCAAATGTTTGCACTGAGATTCATAACAATGGCAAAACTACAGTTATGAAATAGCATTGAGAAAGCTGAGAACCAGAGCCTTACTCAAGGTCTATTAAGGCTTAAGAATGTATGTATAGCCTCTTTGCCTTTGCTAAATTTGTTAAGCTTAAGTTATTTGGATAAACTGAGTCATATAAATGTTTTACATTGATATTTTGTTTTGGTTTCTTTGCTGAACCTATATTTGATACTAAAAGAGTTTCAATTTAAAATCATTGTTTAAGGCTACTTAGTGTAGACTGTTAGAGAACATAAGTAAATAGTCAGTCATCTTATAATCAAGTTCTTTAATTGTAGTCATGCTATGTACTTATGTAATTAATAACAAGGATAAGCTTTACTCAGTCCTTTGCATATGTTTTCAGTGTTGAGCTTAAAATAAATAACTAGAAACAAAGTTTGTCTATTCAGGTATACCTGGACAGCCCTCATACTTCAGAGATCTGCAGAATATGGCATTTAAAATGTTGATCTAAAAGCTTATTATATCAGACAGACTCCCAGATCTTAGCAGTGACCCAAGGTCTCCAAAGAAGATTATGTATGGGACACCACAATGTCTCCACCTGGATTATGGCAATGCTGACCACAGGGCAAGATGCCCTAATGCAATACCTACTGCCAGGACCTGGCTCAGTCAGTGGACAAGCAGCAGGACATTGGAGAATTGATTGCACCCCTTTTGCCTAGACAAAATAAGATTAGTCTTCCTGTGTCCCTCTTCCACAGGGAAAACTCTGCCTTATTGGCCTGATGGCCAAAGAAGATTGATGCTGTTTTGATCCTTTTACTGCCAATGCTATGGAGACCTGGGTATGGACTGGTCCCTGTCATTTATATAATTGGGAACTGCTTCGTCTGCACTCAGATATAATTTATCCTTCTTAGATCTCTGATAGTACTGATGGCTAGGCTAGCTATAACTTTGTCAACTTGGCAGCATCAGACAACCAGATCCTATAGTCAGCTTGTTAGCTCATTTTAAAGAAAATGTTCTAATATGAAAGTTTAAATAAGTCATAAAGGTTTAAATATGGGTCTGAAAAAAAGATCTGAAGATATGAAAGTCTATGCAAGTTTTGAAGGTCTAAGAATGTTTTAAGATATATAAAGGTCTGAGTGTATGAAATCTTATAAGCTTTGAGGATCCCAGAAAATGATTTAAGATATAAATAAATGATTTAGATTATGAGAAATGTTTTGGATTGCTCCCCCTTCTATGATATAAAAGTTCAGAGCTTGACATTTAATAGGGTTCTGATAAGCTGGTAGAGCCATGACTACTTACTGTTCAACATTTTATATTTATTTTGGTTGTCATCTAAATATAAACTTAAAGTGCTTCTCATCAGGCCAAAAAAAAATCTCTGTCCAATTTATACCTGAATCTCTAGACAGAAAGAAAATGCACATGTTTTTAACCCAAATCTATAGTTCTTGCTAGGACTCAAAGGTGTGAGTCCACTTCTGCTGTTTTACAGATATCCATCACCTGCTTTGTCTATGATATGGATTCCAGTACATATTGGTAATACTAATGTATCTAAAACTTTTATATAATTTTGTAAGATAATTCATATAGGCCTCAGAGAATTAAAAGAGTAATAAAACTTGGATCCACTTCACAGAGGTTGGAAGGACTCCAGATAAGTAAAGCTTACATTTTCCCAACTTGTTTATTCCTAAGTATGGTATTTTTTCTCTCTCCTGGTCTTGGGACTCCTGCTCTTTCCAATTACTAAGAATATGGGCCTAAAAATTCCAAATAATTTCATGAGTTTTAACTTCTGTCCCTAGTTTAAATTTGTTTCAACAGGTTTCAACTTGGCTGGCAGACACCTCCAAGCTTCAGTTGCTGACTACACTACTCAGGATGACTATGAGCTCTGGACCTGCTGGAGGCTGACGTGGACCAGCCCAGCTAATGTGATTGTTCCCATGTCTCTATAGCTAGGTCGGATAGCCATATGTTTCTGACAAATGTCCCATTGCCCAGCCTTTGACTAGCCTTTCAGTCTTTTTTGGGGCCCTGACAACAATTCCCCAATGCCAGCTCGAAACAGTTTCAGAAGAGAATACACTGGACCATGTTCCCTGCCCAGAATACACTGAAATGTTGGATCAAAAGGAAACTCCCTGGTGTAGGGGATAAAGTGGCTAACTATAATGCTCATTGACATACCAGAAAAATAGGTTCAGAGTTGAACTACAGGGCCTTAAGAATGACAACAGATACAGATGTCACTGCCCTAGAAAAATCTGTTAGCTAATGGTTCTTAGATCCCAATACCCTTAAACCCCTGGACAGGTAGGACTCATGATTGAGTCCTGTCATTGGTACTTGTGAAGGGGGGATGTGAGGAGCCAAAACAGCTTGACCACACAGCTGTCATGACAGGCTTAGAAGCCCAGACACAGCTTCTGGCAGGCAACACCTGGACTCAGGAAAAGCCATAAGCTGACTCTACCCAGGGAGGGTCTGCAACTAAGAGGAAATACCTGGCATTCCAAACATTCCCTATACCGACAAATGTCAGCCAATCAGGGTCCTAAACCCTGGAAATCCCCTCACCCTATCCTCTGCTATAATAATAATAATAATAAAAATCCTACCCTGTGTGGGCTCTGGGCTCTCTGTTCTCATCACTGCAATGGACAGGGAGTCCAAGCTCCAAGCTTGAAAATAAAGACTCTTTGCTTTTACATACAGGATTCAGTCTCCGTGGTGGTCTTTTGGGGGTCCCCATGATCTGGGCATAACACCTGGACCAACCAACTAAGTTGTAAATGAAAAGTTCTTAAAGGAAATTAAAAGTGATGCTACGAGAACACACAGATGAAAAGAAATAACTGTTTCCCTCTAATATGGAGAAAACCTCAGTGATCTGGATGGAAAACCAAACCAGTTACACTCTGTTCAATTCTATGAAGGCTGAGAGAGGTAATGAAATTACAGAAGCAAAGTTTGAAGCTAGACTAGGCCAGTTGATGATGTTTAAAGAAAAAAGTGATTCTGTAACAGGGCATGGCAAGAGAAAGCTGCAAGGGATAATAACACAGCAATAGGGAGTAACCCGGAAGACCCAGTCAGCTTACTGAAGGTGGTCACACGAAACAGCTGATTTTAAGTTTCGAAGTAGGGCCTGGAGAGATGACCGAATTACTTTAATCCCATAGTAAACTTCAATGATGAGGAGCTACATCTTAGGAATGAGCAAGAGGAAGTAATTTTTCAAGGCAGGACCCACTCCTGGAAAAGACACTAATGTGTTGAAATGACTGTGGGAGCCCATTTTCAGGTTCCATGTGGCTTTACCCAGCAGGTCCACATAGCGAGGATGACTAGGACCATGGGCCTGAGTGCAGGTGTCTGAGATGGTCTGCACTTGGCTGTGCTGAGGGGAGGTCTTTTGCTCCACCCCTTGGCGTTCCTATAAATACCTTAGGGCAGAGTCAGTCAGGGCCCATTGGAATAGGTTCCAGGCCCTCTTGAGGCCATCCTGTATCTTCTATCTGTTTATATCCACAATCTAAGTCCTTCTATCTAATATTTCCTGCTGCTCACACTCAAGAAAACTCTGACGGGGTGTGGGGTTGGTGGGTAAATGCCCTGCAAATGACAACAAAGGATTTAGACTGTGTAAGTATGCTTGATCAAGTAGGAACAAGGTTTGAAGAATCAACTCCAATTTTGGAAGAAGTTCTACTATGGCTAAAATGTTATCAAATAGAATTACATGAAACCTTTTGTGAAAGCAATAAATCAGTGCCGAAAACATTGTTGTCTGAAGAAATTGTCCCAGCCACTCCAAAACTTTAGTAGCCACCACTCTGAACCAATCAGCACTGAGATAAGATTCTCTACTAGCAGAGATAATTCTGAAGGATCATATAGTTATTAGCAATTCATTACCAATAAAATATTTTACATTTTATTTTAATGTAAATCTCCAAGCCAATCTCCAAGCTTGTCTAATCTCAGGGACTGAACTCTGACTAATTATCACCCTGAAAATCTTCACCCTGGAAAAACTCCACCCCTAAGAAGCCCTATATAAGCCTTGTGCCTGTTCAGTTGGGAGCTGCCCTTTTCCACCCTGGTAGAGGCAGTTACTCTCCTGGATTCCTCACTCTCAATACATTTGTTGAATGAGTTTCAGGTGGTGACCTTTCCCAGGAGTGAGCAGAGCAGAGAAGTAACAATTTTTGCCAGAGAGGGAACAAACTGCTACATTTCCACAGGGGTTTCCCCCTTAGCAGAGTGAAGCAAAGAAATAACAATGTTTGCCAGAGCAGAGAAGCAATGATATCTCTGCTGGGAAAGTCTCTTAGCAGAGTGGAGCAGAACTGAACTGTAATGGTTCTCTCGGAAAGGAGCAGGATTGCTCCATCCTGCGGGGAAACCATCCCTCACTGAAACACAGCTATAGGTGTAGCCTGACTCCCAACAGGACACCTTTCTTTTCAGAGCTGTAGGTATACAGGATACCTTCCCTTCGTAGCTATAGGTATAGCCTAGCTCCCGACAGTCAGAATACCTCTCCCTTCACAGCTGTAGGTATCCAAGATACTTTCCCTTCACAACTATAAGTATAGCCTGGCTCCTGACAGTCAGAATACCTTTCCCTTCACAGCTGTAGGTATCCAAAATACTTTCCCTTCACAACTATAAGTATAGCCTAGCTCCTGACAGTCACGATACCTCTCCCTTCACAGCTGTAGGTATCCAAGATACTTTCCTTTCACAACTATAAGTATAGCCTGGCTCCTGACAGTCAGGATACCTCTCCCTTTGGAGCTGTAACATTTGCAGGCCAGAAGTAAACAAGAAGTATGTACAAGGTATGCTTTATATGTTGAATCTTCTCTTTATTTATATTTCTTTTTTTTCCAGGAGTAGATTTATAGCTGCATTCTTAGGTATAGAGAATGGCCATGACCAAAACATGTTACTAACATACTTGTTTTATTAATAAAGGAAAAGTTCTTATGTTCCAACTATTTCCTAAAAGCAGTGGATAATTTTTTAGTGCAGCATTCGTTTCAGATCCAGGAATCTTTAAGACCCACTATTCTTGTTAAAATTTTACCTATACCTTCAACATCTACCACCCTGATTCTTTAACCTTATTTCAAGTTCTGGACATAACCTGGACACATTTCAGCTTGCCAGTTGGGAGTCCTCAAGGTAGCGCCTGAGAGTTTTAATGTTCATCTCAACTGACTCATCATGCCAGAGAACTCTGAAGCCAAGTTGTTGTTAGTGTAAGGGCACTTGTCTTTGCTTGTGTGAATGACATTGCACCGCTTTTATACATTTGACACCCCCAAGTGGCTTCAGAACTGACATATTTGGAACTTATCCCAAAAATTATAAATGGAAATTAATATTTTTTCCCTCTAACTTATACAGCAATTGAGCCTTTGGGCTTTCAGAATATAACGGACTAAAAATTTTGTGTTAATAGTGAAAAATAAACCATGACTTACTTTAAAAAGATGACACATTTCTAGATGTAAATTGTAGTTCACTGAAAGCACATGGAAGAAACCTGGGAGACAGCACTGATATGCAAATGATGTGCAAATTAAAGACACAGTTTGCAGAGAGACTTATAGTTCAGTGTCTTCAGAGTTTGAGAGGTTATAAGGAGATACAGTCCTGGTCTACCCACACGACTCCCTCTTTGTTGGGGAAGACAAGCTCCATCACTCCTGGTCGGAGTACCAAGTTAAGTATCTTTGAAACTGCAGTCACCGCTAAGAAGTCCAAGGACAATGTGGTTAAGAGGAGACACGCCAGAGTCAGGAAGCCTAGATCAGAGCTCTGACATCATCATCCATTGCTCATGTGATTTGGAGGTTGCTTCATTTCTTTGGTCTACAGTCTTCATGTCTTATGAAATAGAGACAATAGGTGGTTTAACCCACAGAAGGTTACGTAGATCGAGTTCAATCATTTACCACAATAACTGGCAAATTTTAAGTACTTATTAAGGGTGAACTCCTGGGTTTTTTTAAATTTAATTTTTTTTTTTTTTAAATAAAGAGGCTTTAAAAGTTCTTTATTCTCAGGAATACTCACTGTGACCCAACTAGAATTAACCTGCCTTTGGTATTGAAATACCTGCTACTGATACATGTGTTTTTTTCCCCCAATCTCTCTAAATATTGCACTGTCTTACAATAAACTTAGTAGTATGTGGTACAAAGCTGTTAGCTACTATTTGTGAATACAGTAGTCATCCAATGGTTCTTAAAGTCATGGTTCTTATTTACGAGGAGTCACACTGGTTCTTGTAGCTAAGAAGTCAAATAAAATAAAATAATTCTCAGGGGTCTTACCAAAATGTATCTTGGGAGACGAACAAGGTCATTGATAGCTACAGGAATTCAGAAGTAGGACACAAAATATTCTGAGAAAATAAAGGATGGCTGTAGTCCAGTTATGAAAGGCAAGTCGAATTAGCGGGATGAAGATGTGACAAAGGATGCTCCCAGGTAACACTTCATTCTTAACAATACTGAGGGAATATAGAGGTAAGTGCTTTATGTACTTCACTTAATGGTAACCCCATGAGTTATCTGCTGTTCATCTAATTTCAAATACAGGCGTCTGGATTTCAGAGAAGTCAAACAAATGAAGTCTGGAATTGAGCCCATGTCTGTGTGGGCTTCATGATTCATCTTTTTTTTTTTTTTTTTTACTACCTTGCTGGTTTATATGAAATAAATGGATAATGAACAATATGGAACAGCTGTACCAGCCAAAGAAAATGTGTAGACATCTGTAATCAGGGCACAGGTCTTGTGTGATGGTTTAATGGCAATGCCTGTTTTCAGTTCACACCAAAGAGGCATAGGGTATGGAAAATAATGCAGAGCTGCAGAACCAGGAATAGTGGGATAGAGGCAAAAAACAAAAAAAAAAAATGACAGTTCATGAAGTGTATTAAGAAACAGCTTCTCAGTCAGAGGTACAACTGGTTAGAATGGTAAATGATTGGATTGAGTGGGAATAAGGAGACTCGAGAGAGTGAAGATGGGTCCAGACGTCAAGTTCAGTGTCCACACCAAGTTTGAAGTAACATAAAACACACAAGTAAATAAATAAATACAGCAATAAGTAGGTAAATGAAGAAGAGCCATCTTGAGAAGAAAGATAACAAAATCAATCTGAGATGTTTCTGAAAGGCTTGTAGGCTATTCAGGTACATAAAAGTAGCTAGAAATATATATATATATATATATATATATATATATCCAGTTGAAATCATGAGATCAGGAAAGATTTGGAAAGTTTAGGTAACCAAGGAATAAAAGCATCAGAAAAATAAGTGACAATACAACAATTTCTTGGTTTGTTGAAATTTACTTGACTTCTTTATATCACAGATCATGATATGCTCATTTGTTTTTGAGACAGGTTCTTACATATTATACTGTCTGATCCCAACTCCCTGTGTGGCTAAAGATGACCTTGAACTTATCCTCTTGTTCTAACTCCTGTGTGTAGATGCACCACCACACCCGGTTAATGTGGTGCTAGGGATAAAGTCCAGGCATTGTGCATGCCGGGTGAACACTCTACCAACTGAGCTACACCTCTGATACACATACTTTTAAAATGATCATGTGATAGGTAGAATTGTACACTGTCTCGTCAATGTTGACAGGCAATGAGGATGTTAAATGACAGGGAGTTAACAAGGGTTTCATATTGAAACATCTTTCAAAATAGAACTTTTCATGTCCCCCAGACACACATATGACTGTGGAGTAAACAATGACTAACATAATTATAGCTCTGACTTATTTGGTTTTTAGCATTCTTGTAAGATATATTTTATTGTTCTGAAAAATTTACAGTAATTCTTGATGGGGAATGTTACAGGGTTAAAAGGTTAGCTTTTGGATTTTGTTATCAAGAATTTAAAATCTTTCCCAGGTTTAGTGGTGCATGCCTTTGATCCCAGCACTTGGGAGGTTGAGGTAGGTGGATCTCTATGAGTTTGAAACCAGTCTGGTCCATACAGAGACTTCTAGATCAGCCAGGGTTCAAATATTTGGTTGTAGTATTAAGGCAACTCCACGTAGCTAAAAGGGAGGTTTATTTTTTGGGGTAACTTACAAGTAAAGGGATAGGTTACAGGGTCCGGGAAAGGTGTAGTGCAATCCAGCAATGTTCTCTGGAAAACTCTGCTCGGTCCAACTCCAGCGTCCCGGATCCAGGAACCAAGAGAGCCGGCACATCCGGATCTCATCTTAAGGGCTCCTGTCTCGGCCCTGCCTTGTAGGCATGACAGTTACCGAAGCCTCAGTGGGGGTAGTACTTCCAGGTCAAAGCTGGAACAGCTACCCAGTACATTCAAAGTGAGAATTTTTTCAAAGGAATTAAATTTCTTGGATAGTTCTTACATTTCCCTGCCATTTGCCATCAATAACTTTTTTTTTTGTGGTTGTGGATATTGTTCTTGCTTTTATGACAGGATATGGTTCAGCTGGTCTGAATTCCTAGCAGTCTGCCTCTCAGGTGCGAGGGCTACAGGTGTGAGCCACACATCCAGCTTCATTTTTAAGGGCATTTATTGTTTTGAACTATCGTTACTGGAAATTTGAGGGATATAGTTGTTCAGAAAGAGAACACAACTATTTGTATACTGAAAGCAATTACTGGTTTATTTATTTAAGAGTGTCTCATTGTGAAGCTCTAATTGACCTGGAATTCGCTATGTAGACCTCAGATTCACAGAGACCCGTCTGCCTCCTGCCTCCTGCATGCTGGAATTTAAAGTTGTGTATCACCATGCCTGGCCAGTGTTGTTTCACTTTTAAATTATGGTACATTTAATAAAAAAAAATGTGAAGGTAAGTTCACTGGACCTTCAAATTTTAATAGTATACTATTTCCTTGAGTATCTATATACATGTAATTTATGTCTATTAAATTAAGTTACACACCCCTGAATTACAAAGACACCCCTCTATTTTGTCATCTACAGTGGAGTTGATTATGCAGACTTCAGTCTTTACCCCAACATCAGAGACTGAGACTGGAACACAGCAGCTTCTGTTGACAGGGATATCAAGGATATAACGCCTTGTTATTAATACTAATCCCTAATTAGTAGAGATATGGTAACTTGAAATAGCTATCCTTCCCTTGGTATATGCCTTCTAAATTCTGATTATAAATGTGCTAGTCATTAGAGTCCTGTAAACATTATTTCCTCTTTTTTTTTTTTTAAGATCTTCATTTGCCTAGAAAAGCCCACATTAGTTTGAATTACTTCTTATAGTTTATACGGTGGTGATGTCTTCAGGATAATATAAACATTAAAAATTAGAGATTGTTCATAGTTATTTAGAGGAAGTGAAACCACACTTAGAAAAGAAATTTTATACATAAAATATAAGTTGTAGGTCAGAAGATCAATTTTTGAAATTTAGCTTGGCTGCAAAAAAAATGTAAAATGCCTTTCCACTTAGAAATTTCATCTCTGGAAATCTTCTTAATAGCTATCTCACTAAGTGTATGATGATTTTACAAAGATATGCTTAAAACATTTGTAAGCAAAAAAAATAATAATAAACATTCCTTCAGTAGAGAATGAGTTAAATTAGATGTTTTTCTAAAAGTAGACCTTCAGGTAGTCCCATACAGAGATATCCAGTTTGTATTAAGTTAAAAAAATCAATTTGTAGATTATCTTTAGATCTAGGTAAAGTGGATATAAGCCTATGCATGCTTGGTATGTGTTTATTTCTGAAGGATAAAAAGAAACTGGTAGGCTAACTCAAGAGGTTATGTGGGTCTTGAGAAGAGGAACATGCACTTCATTCCCTTTTGTGCTGTTAATAACAGTTTTAACCAAAAATTAGCAATCTTTAAATCATATAATTGCTAACAAGGATTATCAAAAATATAATAAAAAAATCCCCCCAAGCTATTAAATGATTTTTCTATTGTGCCTTTGATATTAAGTCATAGTGGGCAGGGCAGTAATGGCACATGCTTTTAATCCCAGCACTCAGGAAACAGAGACAGGCAGATCTCTGTGAGTTCTAGGCCAGCCTGGTCTACAGAGCAAGTTTCAGGACAGTCAGGGATACACAGAGAAATCCTGTCTATAAAAAAACATATGTATATATCTGCAGTGGATTTTTATTTCCATAATGGTACTTTCATACAGAAAGCAATTTGGAAAGTAGCTTCCCAGAGTAAAGAAACAATTATAGCATTAATACTTCCATAGGAAGAGGAATTCTATATTTTTGGTGCTATATATTAATGTTGAAAATCACTATAAATCATTAGTATACCAGTAATTTGGGACCTATGATGATCAAGATTGCTTAAATCCTGGACCAGTGTACAGTGTAGTGTTATATCAACAGGTCATCCTCTGAACCCCTTAAAAATTAATGTTTTACTGAAAAATGAGAGTAACTCTCACTTATTAGTTTTCAAATGTTGCATATCCAGAGTTTTAGCACATATGTAAAATATGGATATTATTGTATATACACAGATACAGATGTAAAACATTTGCACATATGTAAATGTATGTTATCTATAACATAAAAAGTAAAATAATAGGAGTCTTGTAAAACCAAAAATGACTAAGTATCACTAAGAGAAATTTTCATACGCAGCTTCTCTTTCGCAATGTAATTTTATATATAACAATTTTAATTAATTTCTGCCAAGGTTTTATTTTATTGGAGTTCCTTTTTAGGGTCTTAATTTGAATAAAAATCAAAGTATAGAAATGAATATTGGGATAAGTATTTTAACTAACTTTATTACTTATTTGCCAACAGGAACTTTTACTAAAAACATGTCAAGAGCCAGAATCAACAAGGGAGGCAGTTCATGTGCCCTGTAGGTGGCCAGGCTCTGTCTGCCTAAGTGGGCCGTGAGGGTCAGCTCACCAACAGCGGGAGCCATGCAGGACGCAGCCAGTGCTGCCGAGTTGACAAGGACTTTCTGCTGGGCTTGGAGATGCCAGCCTCCCACTCGCTCTCAGGGTTGGAGACTTCTGATATATCGTGGGGCCAGTAGTCTTTACAGTAGGAGCAGTGTGGTTCGGAGGTGACTGACATACTTGGCCATGCAAGGGAAATACATACTAATACCCATGCCTCTCAGCTTTGACCATGGATGAGGAGACCGTGGCAGATCTTCGCATCTTTCACTGCATCCAGGCAGGTCTCTCGGGCGAACGGCTCCACCTCCAGGATGGCTGGGCCATGCAGATTGAACTCCCCTTCCTTCTCAATCAGCTACTTGCTCTGCACGAACTTCTGTAGCACCGGCTCTGCTTTCTTCTTCCTCCTCATCTTTTTGCCTTTGAGTTGATCAACCAGATTCAAAATGTTTGTAGAAGAAGCAAAGCCAGCTTCTGAGTCGATGATCAGTTCCAAGATCTTTCCAAACAGATCCAGCCCGTTCTCTATAAAATCAGTGGCCATTTTGGAAAATGAAGTTGTAGCAAGATTCACCAGTGTATAAATGGGTCTCCTTTATCCCAACCTACAAGGACTCCAAGACACTGATGATACTGTTGATGAAGTCCTTCCGCTTATCTACAGTAGCATTTATTTAGGTCATGGATCTTGTCACAGTGGTTCTGCAGGCGCCTAACCTCCCACTCCTCCAGCACATGTGAGTCAGCGGTGCTGACGGATATGATGGACATCCGTCACAGCACTCAATCTTCTGTGCTGCCCTGCATGTCCCAGGGAGCCCATGACTGGAAGCTGGCCAGTGGCTTACCTAACTTTAACACTAAGTAATCTCAGCACATTTCCCCCAAACTCAGGCTTTTATCCGCCTCATTTATGTGTAGTTTACAAAATTTACAAATTAATTTACTAATAAAAAATATTTTTAAACTCAAAAAACCTTTATTGATTTCAAGCTAAATACTAGATACTTGTTTTTACA
Organism: Peromyscus aztecus; assembly: GCA_902168405.1. Classification (NCBI taxonomy): domain Eukaryota; kingdom Metazoa; phylum Chordata; class Mammalia; order Rodentia; family Cricetidae; genus Peromyscus; species Peromyscus aztecus. Next base: position 57,476 of record CABHPQ010001101.1, on the reverse strand, counting down.
CAGACATTTACTTCCTAATATTTAGTAGAAATTGTGTATACAATTAAAGAAGAGCATGTACAGAAAAAATGCATTTACTTATATAGATGACTGTGTATTAAGAAATAATGGATCATTTTTATTTGTGGCTTTTATATAAAACAAGCCCATGGACTTATTTCCCCTATAAACTTTTTTATGGCATTATAATAATGAAAAGAAGAGCATTTTAGAAACAAAGCTTACTTTAAGGACGTATATGCCTTGCTTTAACACATAAAATAAAAACACTCATTTCCATACTGCAAATGCCAAATGAAAATTTTAGTCTCAGTATAGAAGCATATACTCTGTGTAAGCATATTCTCAGTATAGAAGCGTATACTCTGTAAGCATATACTCAGTCTAGAAGCGTATACTCTGTGTAAGCATATACTCAGTCTAGAAGCGTATACTCTGAATTTCACAGCTTAACCCCGAGTCAGCTTGTTAATATGTCATTGGTTTGCCCAATGGTACTCTAGAAGAGAACAGAGGGTCTGTGAAAACATCAGTTATATTTCTTTTTATTAAAACTCTGTTTCATCAAGCTCCTGCTCAATAAATTGTTTAACACATAATATGTTTTTAAAATACTTAAGTATCAAGTGAGCGCATCCAGAGGGAGTTTTTTTATTACCTTTTCTACTGATGCACAGAACACAAAGCATTTGCTCCTTGAGAAGCAGCACCTCAGGACAGGAAGAGCCTGAGGTGATCTTCTCCCTTTTGCTTGACGTCTGAACTCTATCACTGCCTCCTCCTGAGGAAAAGACCTGTTCCCATTCATGCACAAAGCACCCCTTCCTGAGCATCTGGAACCCCATCCTCTCTGCATGATCGTCATTTACCAGACCAATATTTCCTCATTTCTTATCAAGCATGAACTAAGTAACTGATTTTTTTTGGGGGGGGGGGATGTTGTTTAATTAATGAGCATGGGTACTTTATTCAATTTTAAAATGATGAAAATTTTAGAAAAAACGTTGTTCTTAACTGGAGGAAAACTTTGACCTTCACAGGGCTATGGAAAACGTATTTGGTAAGTACTGCTGTCTGAGTTCTAGTTTACTATCTACTGCAGATTTGATTATTTGACCCCGGGAAAGCTGCCAGACTCTCCAGTCTTCAGGGTAAGACCCAGTGGTGAGAAGAGATTGGGGTACAGGGCTGAGTTTCCAAGTAACTCTGTTTCTGCTCTTATTTTTTTTTTTTTGTTAAATTGATCATATTTATGGGTAGAAGTAAAGGCGAATTTATAAAATGCTTAGTGAAATTAATCTTTTTCTTTAAAAAATGCATAGCTTTTCTAAATAGCATAGTTAGATTTAAGAATGAGCTTTACCTATTGCTATACAGACCAAAACCAAAACAGGATTTGTTTATAACTGCTAACTTTCTCTGAGACAGTGACTTCTGTCACTATTAACACTGGGTAATATGCCACCTCAGTCAATTAGAATTCATTAAGAACCAACAGTTTACCCACTGAGAGCTTTCTCTTTAAGGTCAATGAAATAAAAATGTTAAAGCTGGCATTGTGAATATTTACCCCTTGTAATGGTGAAGTTACTTTATTTTTAGCCTCCTTTTGATTAAAACTAGTGGTCAAAGATGACAAAGCCCTCAGAGGTGATTCTGAGGGTAAAGTGCCGGGGCTACCCAGGCTGCAATCACAAACAATTAGGAAAAACGTACCAAACACTTCATTTCTTTCTCCAGGCTGCATGGCAAATTGCATTTAACATTTCAGGCTTGTTGCATTTTAAAATAAGGTCTCAAACTAAGCAATTTTCAAGACAACTTCAATCAAGAGATATTGCTTAAATTTTTGTTATTGCTATAGAAATGAAAAGAATGATTGTCTGTGTGATTAGCCTTGAAGATTGCTTTGGGAAGAGTTTGACAGTCCTTGTAACATGTCTATTATCATTTACAATCTGTGTAGAATTGAATATTACATTGACTCTCAAAGACAGATTTATAAGGCTTCCTCTTTATCTGCTAATTTTAATTCCACAATTTTAACATGAAGAGGGAATCAATCCTTGTGGTGTTAATGTGTAGATAATGTACTTTTAATCATGAGTAAAATTTTTTCCCAGTCATTAAAAAAAATAAACATACAGTGGAATAAACTTAACCCAATTGGTGCCTCCTATGTGCAAAAATTTGTGCTAAAGAGTTTGGCAGACAGACATATCCAACTTGAAGATGTTGTGGTTTAATGACTAAAATTTACAAAAAAGAAAAAGAAATGAACAAAATGAGTTAAGAAAAAATTGGTACTTTTGTGTTCTTATGGGTTCTTTGTGTATGTGTGTTTCTTATAATTTTTTTCTTTTTCTTAAATCCTGAATTTTAAAAACTTGGCTTGTTTTTCAAGAGAGAGAAAGAAGGCATGGAGCTGGGTGGGTGGGCAGTTGGGGAGCATCTGGAAGGAGATGAGGAAGGGCAAACTGTTCAGAATACATTGTATGAAAATTATTTTCAACAATAAAAAAAGAAAAGAAAAACAGCACCAACTGCAAGTAAGTTGTGTTGAATATTGCCTGAACTACCTTATTTGCTATATATAAATTAAATCATATATGGATTAAATTGGCCTTATGCTGCACAACCTCAGAGGTTCACTGCATGGCCACTTATTTTGTGTTTATTAGGTGATAGATAATTGGTTAGTAGTGGGTCACAGAAGAATAGCAGGACCTCCTGACATGTACTCTTCTGTTTAGAATAGTGGGATAATAGAGATGTATAAAACAACTTTGGAAAGAAATTTAATATTAGCAATGGTCAAAAATGCATATCTTTTAACTGATTAATATTTTCCTATGGGAATTATTGAAAGGGAGTATTTATCCAAAAATATGTTTTTTTATATACTTAAAAGCCAGAAAATAATTTTAGCAGCTGGATGGTGGTGGCACACAATTTTAATCCCAGCACTCAGAAGGCAGAGGCAGGCAGATCTCTGTGAGTCTGAGGCCAGGCTGGTCTACAGAGCAAGTTCCAGGACAGCCAGGGCCACACAGAAAAATCCTGTCTCAAAAAACAAAACAAAACAAATAATTTAGCAACTTGAATGTTGCATCCTTTTATAGTTGAGAAAATTACAGCATTTTTCTTGGTTGAACATAATAGACCCATTAAAATTATAATTACTGCCAGGTGTGGTGGTGTACTCCTTTGATCCCAGAATTTGAAAGACAGAAGCAGGTTGGTTTCTGTGAGTTTAAGGTCAGCCTAGTCTACACAGCTAGTTCTAGAACACTCAGGGCTATACTAAGACTCTGTCACACACACACAAAAGATGATTATGTTGTCTTTGTAATATCATGGAAATATTTAGATAGATAGCATAAAAAGTTGTATTCGGTATTCTAATTCTGTAAAAATATGCAAATGAGAAAACTTGGAAATTTTTTAACTGACAATTTTGTTAACATCATGTGGTGATATATTGTGTCCCCCAATATATTGTGCACCCTAATAAAGCTTATCTGAAGTTCAGAGGGAAAAGTCAGCCACTATATTAAACATAGAAGTCAGGCAATGGTAGCATACGCCTTTAATCCTAGCATTTGGGAGGCAGAGATCCATCTGAATCTCTGTGAGTCCAAGGCCACACTGGGGAACAGAACCAGGCATGATGACACACACATTTAGTCCCAGCACTAATCATAGAGGTCTGGAGGTCTGTACAGACAGACAGGAAGTGATGCAGCTGGGTGGAGAGAGGAAGTGAGATGCAGAACAGAAAGGTGTATACAGGGAGTAGGTCTCTTTGGCTGAGGATTTCCAAGTGGTAAGAACATGGCTGGCTTCTTTCTGCTTTTCTGATCTCTCAGTTTTTACCCCAATATCTGGCTCTGGGTTTTTTTTAATTAATAAGACTGTTTAACAATTTGTCTTACAACATCATGATGATGTCGTGATGTCACTTTGAACAATCATTTAATGTCTTTTGTTCTAAACATCACATATTATTTTGATATAGTAAACTATTATAATGTTCAACAGTCTTTTTGTGCATTGTTGTGGGGATATAAAGTGATACAGCTGCTGTGGCAAGTATGATGGTTCTTCAAAAAAAATTAGTTAGAACTACCATATGGTAGCAATTCTGCTCTGAGTATGTACCTAACAGAACTGAAAACAAGGACTCAAGCAGATATTTGTGCACATTTTCATAGAAAGGTCACTTAAATAGCCCAGAGGTAGATGAACTGCTAAACCAAATGTGGTGTATACACACAATGGACTCTTAGCCATCTCTAAGGAGGGGGAAAACTGTGGCACTCACTGCAATATGGATAAACCTTCAAAGCACGCCTGGTGAAACAGCCCACTCACACATTTGTTATACCGATATTATGTAACTGCACTTATATACGTTATTTATAGTAGTCAGATCCAAAAAGACAAATAGTAAAATGGCAGATACCTTGCCTAGAGGAGAGGATTTAATGGGGACAAGGTTTGGAGCTTTTCAAGATAAAATGATTTTAAAGATGAATTATGATGATGATGATGGTTGGAAGTGAACTGTACACTTAAGATAATTTAAAATGGTAAACTTCATGTGCATTTCAATCGACAGTCTACAAAAACAAAATGGCTAAGATGGGACGAGAGCTGTGCTCGGTGGTCGAGTGCTTACCAGCATTCAGGAGGACCCGGGTTCCATAGCGCAGACATGGTAGCACACGCTTCCTTATAACCTTAGCGCTCAGGAAGTGGAGGTGGTAGGAGTCCAAGTTCAAGGTCATCCTCTACCTAAAGAACTGGAGACCTGCCTAGGCTTCTTGAGACCCTATCTCATAATACATACATACATACACACATACATACATACATACATACATACACACATACATACATACATACATACATACACACATACATACATACATAATTATGTAACATGTAAATTATATATAGTATTATCAAAAATGAAAAAATGTTCTATGTATTTCATTGCAATATTTTCAGAAAGAGATCAAAAGCAGGGTCTTTTTTCTGTTAGCAATAAAAAAGGGGTCTAGTTTACAAAATAAAGGTACAGCACAATTAAAATTTTGAATTTATAGAGCAGCTTGATAAAGAATCTTAAATGCCACCAAATTATATTCTGTATAAACCAAAATTAGTCATTTAAAAATCTGTTCTATTTGAGTATTTTCTATACCTTTCTTTTCCTTAGTCCATTGGAGGTAGCAGAAAATGTAAATGCCAGTAGGTAGTAGCAAAAAATGTAGTTGTGAGACTAAAATGAACTTTGAGCATTCAGTCACAACTTTAGAGGTGAAAGATGCTTACACGAGAGGTAAGAAGCAGGTCCAAAGCAGTAAAGATTATATAAAGACATCATTACATAAACTTCTTATATAGTTGCTTGTTTCTATGGCTCTGTTTTGGGGATGTTATTTTTTATATTCTCATAAGTTTGTTTTCTCATTCTTTTGATCCTAAGAGAGGTTGTATTCTCTTTACTTTTAGGAGTAATATATTTTATAAATTTGTTTTACATCCCTACGGCCACATTCTTGTCTTAAACAATATTCTTCAAATTACTGTAATTGAGACTCAAAATGAAAGTGATACTGTCCTTTGTACCCCAGACTGAAGTTAGGCATCACACTAAAAACAGTTTTGGTTGCAAATGACAGCAATTTAATTGCCCCAAAGGCACGTACTGGTTATCTAATTGGGAAGTCAAACGGCACATCTAAGACATTTGGAGACTCAAACACTACCGCCAACAATATTCTTTGTTTTCATTGCCTTGTTCTTCAAACAAGCTCTTCAAGTGGCAGGCAAATGGCTACCAGAGACTTGTGCCACATTCTCCCAGTTAGCCATTGTCATGAAGGAAATGACGCCCTAAGTCCAGATCCCAGAGGCAGGCTGTGTGTGCCCACTCCTGTGACTGGTAATCCCCAGGCTCACTCACAGAACAGGGATAGACTTTCAAAGAAGAATCCGGAGAAGGGCTGGGAACATTAGGCACAACAAAAGAATTGTTCCATTGTCCACTGAGCCAGTGTTTTCTCACTTTATCATGGAGGCTTCTTTACTTAGACCACTGATCACTACAGCTCCTGTCCAGTCCACTGTCTCAGCCAATGGACTGCACTGTTGTCCTCCTAACATTTGAATCCCTTTCTGTTATGGAACTTGCTTCCAGTGGGAAGGCCGACCACATGTCCTGTTAGAGAAAGTGGAAAGTTCAAAGGCTCTTCTTAAGGTCCTGGGACTTTCCATGGAGACAGGTCAGGAAGCATGGAGGCAGAAACAGTTCCAGTTCATGTTGATGGCAGCCAGTACTGTCGGGGCCAGGAGCACTCACGCAGTGTGCGCTTCGTCTGGGACCGAGAGCAAGGGGCTGACAACCTGATTCATGAACGACTTAATCCTGATGGATTCCTGATGAGTTCCTGAGGTCTCATTCTAAAATCCGAGTTTTCCAGCCTTTCTGTTATGAGAGCTATATAATGACATCTATAAAGTATTTTTTTCTTTCAGCCAAAACCACTGCTTGGTATACAAGTAATTCTTAGTAGTTATTTTGAAGAATAATTATTTTCTTCAAGATGCTAATGATGGGCATTATGATTTATGTTTCTCATGTATTTCACAACTTCAGATTCTAGAATTTATTATTTCATGGCACCTCTTTTATGATGTTACCAAATTTATTAAAGCAGGAAAGCATATCAATACATTTAAGAAACATTTTTCAAAAATATAAAAAGATACAACTCTTCTTTCAACTAACTAAAGCCAGTCAATATTAATACTTCCATGTTCTATAAGTAGTGTGTGACATCTAGTTTGATTCTCGGTTTCACGTTTAACTGTACACTTGCACCTTTGCCATTAATATAAATTAGCATCTTTTCCTTTTGAGTGGAAAGGGCTTGACGTAAGTACAATGATTGTTATAAGGCTGGAGAATTTACTGTATTTATATGAGCTATGTTTTCCCTTATACATAGAAATGCATATAAATATGTTTATAAAATACCAGGTGTAGGCTATGTTTTTTCAAAATTCTAATGGTGGCAGTTTAAACACCGTTTTTGTTGTTAATAATGGCTCCATACCTAAAGTGTCCTTCCAAGGTAAATTAACCAGGGAAATGCGCCAATTTTGACTTCATTGTTGAATGCTGCATTCATCCCTTTTAGACTTAGCTCTCCATTTGCTGTTCCTCAGCACTCTATAGAATTCCGGCTTGCTCCGCTTTTCACCTATTTTTTAACAGTTTAACACAGACGGTTGGATCAAGTCCATTGCTCCAATTGTGTGGAGCTTAAAAAGCTCGGCAGTGCCTCCCCCCTCTTCCCATTGTGTCTGGCTTCCCCGAGTGCTCTGCGCGCTGTGTTTCGCTTGGGCATTCTCTTTTCTAAACCTATTCACGCCCATTCTTTCCGAAGACACTCGTTCATCTGCGATCTCAAATTGACTTCTCCCTATTCTCTGTGTCCTTAACTAAAAATGCACCATTAATGCTGATTGAGCTCTCGCAAAGCTCTCCATAAAGTGTGAAAGGCCGTGTAAGACTAGGGCCACAGTGTTTGCAAATACCTGTCTGAGCCAAATTGAGAGGAAGAAATGAGAAATAACTGGAGACGTAAAAATGCCGCTGACATATATCTATATACAGATTAGTCTTTTTTGACTGTTCATAGAAAGAGACAGTTATAAAACATTTTGGAGGGAAGAGAGGGAGCCCCATGTTACATTTAAAGATGGAATAAAGAATACAGCCAAGTCAGTAAAGCGATCACAAGAGTTTATGGAAAAAAAACCTCATTTTACAGCAAGGGAGGTGGAAAGAGCACATAGGTCATGGATAATATCTAAATGTCATCAACTTGATTTTTTTCAAATAAAGTATAGCCGTTGCAGTTATGATTTATACACTAGTAAGATGATTGTCTTTTTCTCTTTTACAAACAGTTGCTGGTAAGGAATATTTTTACACATTTAGAAACTAATTAGAATCATAAAATTCAAAAGTAGAGGAAAATTTAGAATTATGGGTTTACATTTACACAACTGTAAAATCATGCATTTTAATGCTTGGGAAAAGCACTCATCCTTGTTTACAGTCTTTTGTTCGGTAAAAATGTAGTTCACTTAAAAGTGTGCCAAGATGTTTTATTCTGGTGCACTTTTCCCTCAGGACACACGGAAACTCTGTCCCGATTGTAGAAGGACCAGAAAGGAAGTGTTCTAATGGCCACGTCACTCTTTCCTGTAGCTCCCAGCCATACTCCCAGCCTGCAATCGCTGGAACCGTGTATGGAACAGGACAATGTACAGACACAGGCTTATGTTGACTCAAACGACCATAGAGTTAAGGTGAAGCCCCCAAAAATATGGAAGGTAAATAATTCAATTTCAGGTAATTAATACTTTCAAATACATTTCTACATTTATCGGACTAGCTGTTCTATTTTAGGTTACAATATAGTATTTTTCTATTAAATCATTAATTAATTATAAGAAAATGTCATTACGAAAATAAAATTTTAAGATAAAAGTACATAAGTTGAATCTGAGAGGTGTGGTTGAAATATTGTGCACCCCAATAAACTTATCTGGGAGTCAGAGAACAGAACAGCCACTGTATTAAACATAGAGGTCAGGCAGTGGTAGCACATTCCTTTAATCCTAGCATTCCGGAGGTAGAGGTCCATCTGGATCTCTGTGAGTTCAAGGCCACACTGGAAACAGCCAAGCATGGTGACACATGCTTTTAATCCCAGGAAGTGATGGCAGGAAGCAGAAGGGTACATAATGTGTGAAAACCATAAACTAGAGGCTCTTTTATGCTTTTAGGCTTTCAAGCAGCACAGTTCAGCTGAGATCCATTTGGATAAGGACTCAGAGGCTTCCAGTTTGAGGAAACAAGATCAGCTGAGGAACTGGCGAGGTGAGGTTAGCTGTGGCTTGTTCTGCTTCTCTGATCCTTCAGAATTTACCCCAATATCTGCCTCCGTGTTTGTTTTTATTAATAAGACCTTTTAAGATTCATGTTACAGAGAGGTACATTTTAAATAGTTTACAAAGTAAGTTAAATTAAAAATTTAAAGATTAATGATATAATGGTATAATTAATATTTTTATAAAATAAAAATGTGTAAAAGCAGATTATTTTCAGTAAAATAACTATGTGTTCCTAGCCAGTCTAGTTTTAAAAAGCAGCTATGAACTTAAATAGCAATTTAGTATTGATTTCTTAGGAATATTTTAATGATGAAAGAAAGTCTAGAAAGATGAACAAGAAAATTAGTTAAGTGCTCCAAGGCTGTTTGGAATCTCTAGGGTTTTTGCAGAGGCAACTTTTTCTGATGAAAAAAATCAGTTTCCAGTCCATAAACAAACTGACTTGATTAGATCCACTTAATAACCAAAGGAATTTGACCATAGGTGCTGTCTCTACTCATAACTAAGAATAATTTATTTCCTTTTATGTCAGTAACATTTCACTGAAGCTGTGATTAAGATCTAATATTTTAAAACATTGACTGCTTCTTATAATGTATAATAGCTTATCGGTAGGAACGTAATGCACATTGCAAATATAGGATTACTTTAAAGCTAGGTGTTAGTGGCTATAAACATATATGCACTGTACACCTGTACAACAGGACATCATGCATATTTTAGACAAAAATATTTACAATCATAGTTAATTCAATAGAAGACTCTAGGGTTGTAAATTAGAGTGGGCGATAAGATCCTTACTGAACAATTATAATTACAGTTAATTGTCATCTGTAGATAGCAGAAGATTGACTTTACCATCATCCACTTTCAGTTCAGCATAGTAGGCTCCTGCTCTGTAATTAAAATGTGTTAATTTCTCACATTCCCGATTGCTTGTGGGATTGAAAATCAAGTCATAATGCATTTGATCGACTGCATGTAAAAATATGTCTATCAAGGTATTTACTGAGAACAAAGAAATAATACTTGCATTGTAGAAGTTATACTTTTTATTCAAGCCAAATATATTGGAAAAGAATGAAACAGTTTATAGTCTTTATGTACATTAGCTATATAGAAAGCTTACACAAGCTGCTGGCTAAATAGCACGTAATTATTAATTGCTAATTCATGTGTATTTGAAAAAGCAATGGATTTGGAGTTGAAAAAAATCTAAGATTAGACATGTTATACACCATCCTTTTTGTATGCCACCCATTCTTTAAGGAGATAGTACATGTCATGCCTATCTAATAAGAGTATTATAATAAGTCATTCAAAATGTGTGCCAGGAATAGAAGACATCTACAATCACTCCTATAAAAACATCAGCTACATTCCTATAAAAACATCAGATATTTTGTTCATTTCATTAAATAGGAATGGGTTGGGGACAAATTATTGCCTATGAATAACATGTAGCTTCACCTACTCGATAGTCCCAGAAGAGTTGTGCATCACATCAGTGACATCTGCTATCATGGCAGAAAAATGTGGTGATATATTGTGTCCCCCAATATATCATGCACCCTAATAAACTTATCTGGGGTCAGAGGACAGAACACCCACTAGACAGACATAGAAGCCAGAAAATGGTGGCACATACGCCTTTAATCCTAACATTCCAAAGGCAGAGATCCATTTGGATTTCTGTGAGTTCAAAGCCACACTGGAAACAGCCAGGTATGGTGACTCATGCCTTTAATCCCAGGAAGTGATGGCAGGAAGCAAAAAGGTATATAAGGTGTGAGAACCAGGAACTAGAGCCTTTGTTAAGCTTTTAGGCTTTTGAGCAGCAGTTCAGTTGAGATCCATTTGGATGAGGACTCAGAGGCTTTCAGTCTGAGGAAACAGGATCAGCTGAGGAATTGGCAAGGTGAGGTGGCTGTAGCTTGTTCTGCTTCTCTGATCTTTCAACATTCACCCCAATACCTGGCTTCAGGTTTGATTTTATTAATAAGACCTTTTAAGATTCATGCTACAGAAAAAAAAATGATCTCCTGTGCCAAATCATGTTCAGAATCACCCCTTATTGTTTTCATATAAAATCACCATAATTTACATGAAAAGCTACTGAAGGCTAGCTATGTGTTTACTGTATTCTGTACAGTGCCTGGCAATGCTAAACTCATGTTTATTATTATTCTTTGTGTCACTATTAAATTGTGTATTAAAATTATTTTACGTTCAATAAGAAATTCAGATGTAGTTAAAATAATATTTATAAAATATCCCTGAATTAAAAATGAACATAAAAATAAAACACAACATTTATGAAAAATCCATAGGAGAAAAAAAAATCCCAGAGTGTTAAATAGATGTGGTATAAGTTATTCTTTCCTGCTTTATATTTTTCTGTTCTTAAACACTTTTCCCCAGTGAAAACCTATTACACGTATTTGTCCTAGTATTTTAAAAAGACACATTTTATTATAAAAGTTTGATATTCATTTCTAATCATAAAAGGAAACAAAGCATGGAGTCCTAATTTCATGATGGGCGCACACACTGTCAGACATTGCAATGTTGGAACTGCAGTGCAACCCAGACACCTTCTGGACATCTTGGGAACTGCACAGTTATTTTCCGAAGAAAGGCCTGAATGCAATAACTATTTAAAACCACACATCAAGAAGTGCAAAATCAATCTATAATTAGGTTTAAAATTTAACGTATTACATGATTAATTTACAAAAGCCAGCATTTAAAGGATTAAAAAGCACGAAGTTTTTGCATGCATATTGGAATGATAGTTTCCAAAATACCTTTGAAACTATTTTCAGGTAGATTATAGGGTATGCACAGTCGGATTAAGACGCCTTATGTTTATACAAGTAACATTGCAGTACTATGAAATTATATGCAATGTAGAGTCAATACTTTGAATATAGGGTACTTTCTGAATTGTGCAGCCTATTTATATCAAAATATGACTGGCAATTTATTCATCTTTTTTTTCTGAGACAGGGTCTCTTGTAGCTCAGGTGCGCATCAACCTCACTATATAACCAAGGATGACCTTGAACGTCTCATCTTTCTGCCTCACTCCCCTGATAATGGTTTGCCACCATGCCTGGTTGATGCTGGGATGCGGATTGAACCCAGGGCTTTGTGCATGCTAGGCTAGGCAAGCACTCCAGCACCTGAGTCATATCCCCAGTTCGTTAGTCATCAATTTAAAAAACTTTATTTAACAACCAAAGTCAAACCCATATTTGATTGTTTTGTGCTATTTTAGACAATATAAAAATTTAGCAAAATTTCAAATGAAATATAATTATTAAAGGTCAAAACTTAGTTTTGAATGTGTATTCTTTTAGCCTGAAACTGCTTGTAAAATCATATCACTACAGACGCAATTGCTTGAATAGGAATTAAGACTCAACTGTAACTCTGAGTGCCCATAGCTGGCTACATTTAGGAGCTAGCAAAGATGCCCACTTTTTACACTGATTTCTAAGCGGGTTTGACGGCTGTCCTGGCTTAAGGGTCTTTCTTTTCTCCCCTTGCAAAGCATAGCACTAAAGAGTGGCAAAACTCAGCTAGCAAAACTCACCTTGCTTTAGCAATGGTTGTGTTTGCTTTGCTGGCTCCTGTTCTCAGAGTTACAGCAATCTTACTTCCTATACAAACAGTTGTGTTTGTAGTGGTATGATTGTACAAGCAGTCTCAGGCTGAAAAAGACATGTTCAAACTGAGTTTTGACCTTTAATAATTAATCAAAATTCCAATAAAATGGAGTTTCATATAATTCTAATTGAGTAGCGATTGCACAGTGGAAGTCTTCCTAGGACAGACCACAATGAGATTTCAGAACTAACTGCTTCTAATGCTGAAAGCAAACATTTGGATTTCTAGAATTTGTTTCATGTCCCATCACTTTTATTTTCTGAGACTGTTGTATGCTATAATAAATAGCTCATGACTGTTATAGAAATTGGGGGCAAGTACCTAAAATACCTATAAACTTTAAGACCAATGGTATGAAATCAGATTAACCAAGGGCAACATCTTCATATGGAACTGAAGTACCTCAGCTGTATCAGTAACGTAAGTTTTTTCACTGACTGTTGTCTGCTAGCTTTTTTGTGACAGCTAATATAAATGTTTGCTGGTTCATGCTCATTTATATTTAGGTAGCTACACCTGATTTGATCTGAGAAAGTTACTCCCAGGAATTCTTTAAGAAACAGGGTAGGTATCAAATCACATAATGGCCGCTTACCAACTTAATGGTTCAGATAACTGGAGGTAACTTTGCAGTTAGTGCATTGTATATACATCCAGTTCCCAAAAGACAATGTGAAGGATAGAACCTCATTTTGATTGTTTAGAAATTATGTCAGCCTGGAGATTCACCCAGACAACTGACTGCAGCCAGGGAGTGAGTTCAGCAAGCAGGAGCTGTGGGGGTGGAGCTGTGAAGAGGCTGGAGGACCGGCAGTTCTTGGAAATTCAGGCGGGGAGGTGTTGCACAGTGGAGCCCAATTCCAAGTGAGCACAAAGGGGGGACATTCTTATAATAGAGTTGGGCTGGGGGGGGTCAACACTGGAGACAAGGCGAGAGGGAATTTTAAAGAAAGCTTGGAATATTTACAAAATTCTCTGCCTTCACAATTTCCGAGTGTCAAATTTATTTGCGGTTTAAAATACACGTGAGCTGCATTCCACACTCCTTGAGTGCGGTGAGTCGAGAGAGTACACAACAGTGGCTGCTCTGGAGTTATTTTGATGTGTTCTCCCTAGTGACTACTTCCTATGTTTGGAACATTGTTCAATCTTAATTGTCATTTTAAACCTTTGAATTGTTATACAAAACTATGAGGTTTTGACAAAGGTTTCATGTATGTGGGAAGGAGGTCCTATGCTAAGAGTTTTTTTTTTTTTTTTTTTTTTTATTTTTTTTTTTTTTTTTCCCCCAGCAAGCAAAGTAAGCTATAACATATATGGCAATAGCCACTGTTTTTATACATGGTTAGCGAGTTTGGAGAGTTTTTACATGGAGAAGAATGCTAACAACACACAGATAGCTTTACCCTCCTCCATCTTGATGGGTCTGGTGCATCTGTGCAGTCGGAGATGTAATGTTCTGATGTGATAAAAGAGGAGAGAGATTATTCCTCTGAGTTGCCCCAAAACTGTTTCTATATGGAAGCTCCAAAGATTATTTTTCAGAATGCATCTATTCTTGTTTGGTTTTTTTTGTCTGAAATCAGGAATTCAGGTAGTTAGGTTATAAAATAGTAAGGACCATTAAGCAGTAAGTTAGGTTGCTCTTAAGCTCAATACATGCTACATGGGTTTTATAATATGGATTCCAAATTTCAAATAAAAATGTAAAATTGGGTTGGGAATGGAGACAAAGCAAGGCAAGAGGATGGACAGGTCACGAGCTAGTTTCTACTACATAGCAAGAACTGCTTCAATACACACACACAAGCCAGGAGTGGTGGCGCTCGCCTTTAGTCCCAGCACTCGGGAGGCAGAAGCAGGTGGATCTCTGTGAGTTGGAGACCAGCCTGGGCTACAGAGTTCCAGGACAATCAGAGGTATGTAAAGAGACATTGTTTCAAAAACCAAACAAACATCCCCCCAAAGAAAAACAAAAAACCTTCTAAGAATGTCATAATTACTAATACTCAGTGTAGCTTACATTTTTGCAAACTAATCAATTTGATTTTTTTTTTGTTTTTTTTTTTTTTTTGTTTTCCGAGACAGGGTTTCTCTGTGTAGCTTTGCACCTTTCCTGGAACTCACTCTGTAGCCAAGGCTGGCCTCAAACTCACAGAGATCCGCCTGGCTCTGCCTTCCCAGTGCTGGGATGAAAGGCCTGTGCCTCATTATGACTAAAATGTTACTGTCATAAAGATGTAGAAATATGAAAACCAAGATAAATACCACAATGATAAATTATGCCGAGTCTCTCTATTACATTTATTTGTGAGTGTGTGTGTGTAGGTAGGGGTGTGGGTGGTGTTCAGAGGACAACGTTCAGGAGTGTTTTTCTTGCTCCATCATGTGGGTTCTGGTCCTCGGGGTTGATTTTACCCACTGAGCCAGCTCACCAACACCTGGTTTCTTTTTTTCTTTCTTTCTTTCTTTTCTTTTCTTTTCTTTTTTTTTTTTTTCCGAGACAGGGTTTCTCTGTGTAGCTTTGCGCCTTTCCTGGATCTCACTCTGTAGCCCAGGCTGGCCTTGAACTCACAGAGATCCACCTGGCTCTGCCTCCTGAGTGCTGGGATTAAAGGCGTGTGCCACCACTGCCCAGCCACCTGGCTTCTCTTAACAAGCTCTTCTTTAAATGTTACAGCCATGTACGGTAATCTCCTGCTCTTAGTAGGCTCCTAGATAATTTTGTCATTATTGTGAGCAAAGGGGGAACTTGAAAGGAATGTGAGAGATTCTCAAGCCCTGGTTCTCAAACTCTTCCCTCTTGCTAGCTTCATGAGTTCCTGATAATCCGGAGGAAAATGCGCTCTTTTTGGAAGACACTCTGTGTCTCTCTGAAAGACTGTGACAACGAGATTCTGTTATGTTTTAAATTCTCTGATTTCTGCTTTTAGCAGAATTCTCTGCTGGGCTGGTTTTGGTGGTTGTTCACTATGACATGCATAAAATGTAAAATCGTGGGAAGAAGTCAGGGGATTCTTGTCTGCACTGTGGGAGTAGATCAGTCTCAACCCATTTGTAGTAATGTAGAATGAAAAAACAGCATGGTATTTGAAATCGGCATGACCACAGACAACCTACCAAAATGTGCACTGCTAAGAATGAAAATTAAACCATGTAGTTTTAGGTTACATTAGAAGCCAAACGAGATTGCTGTTTCAAATGTTTTTTTAAAGTTTTTATTGTTGTTGCTGCTGCTGTTGTTTGTTTGTTTTTACATTCTCTCTGAAACTCTTTGTAAAAATACCTTCCACTTCAGGAGTTAAGGTGAAGTCAGGCCCCAAGAAATGGCTAAATCCAGCAGGCAGAATAACATTGGTGATTTTAATGGGAGAGGCTTTAACGTGGCAGAGGGATCCACCGTCTGTAGGAGAGTTGGTAACAGGCACGAGCTACATAATAAAATAAAACAGTTAAGAGCATCTTACCGCGGAAGCGGAGATAAATAGGCGTCCTTATCACAAGACCCACTACACAATCAACTTAAAAACTTTTACATGCTTGCCTCAGCTCGGGATTGGTACCTCTGTAAATAGGGACGGAGTAGAGCCCTGCAGGCACAGGGCTGACATCCCTCAGATATTATATATGGTCTGCTTTTTCAGACTACCTTGTCCTCATCAGTAGGAGCCAGTGCTTGATGGCCCATCCTACTCCCAAAGCTCTTAGTAGGGAAGAGCAAAGCTGCGAACACGAGAACGTGTTTCCTTTGTAACAGTTCTTCTTCTTTCTTCAAATGTGTATTTTTTTCCTTTGTGTGTATGAGTGTCTCGCCTGCTTGCATGTATGTATGTGCACCACATGCATGCTGGTGCCAGCAGAGGTCAGAAGAAAGTGGTGAGCCCTTTGGAACTATAGACAGGCATAAGCCACCATGTGGGTGCTGGGAATGGAACCACCTTCAGCATAAATGGCTGCTCTATTTCCTCAGGGCTGTGAGCTTGTTTAAAGAGATGATGTCTGAACATATGGTTTGATTTATTTAGAGATACAGGCCTTTGCTATTTGTGGGAAGTAACCAACTTGACTTCAGCAAGCACTACCCAGAGTGCAGCTTTGAGTGGGCACCTAGGCGCTTTAACTAACGCCATGCAGTCCTAGTGGCCCGACAGCTCATTCATGGGAGTCCCGTTCTGTCACTAACTTGGCATGCTGTCAACTTTTCTATTAAAGCCAAACCTCTAAAATACTGAGGTGTAAGTGTTTAGACTGTACTTCTTCGCCCTTCTGCTGTTAAAAAGAAACAGCCACAACCAAAATAAAGAAACTTGAACTGAGAAACTTGAAATCTTTTCTATTCTTGTTTATTCTAAATAGCCGAAAGAAATAATAGCTCCGTTTTGTTCTAGTAATGAAAGTAAGAATTATTATTGAATTTTAAAATACATTTTTGTAAGACAAATATTTTAAATACTTCATTTATTTTGCTGTGTATAGATGGATCAAAAATAATTTTAGCCGGCTGATGGTGGCACACACCTTTAATCCCAGCACTTGGGAGGCAGAGCCAGGTGGATCTCTGTGAGTTTGAGGCCAGCCTGGGCTACCTAGTGAGCTCCAGGAAAAGCGCAGAGCTACACAGAGAAACCCTGTCTTGGAAAAAAAATTTAAATAAGATATTTGCTTATGTAACAAAAGTAGATCGTTAATTTATTTTTTATAGCACTACTCAAAAGGCAAGAATAGTTATATTGAATAAATCACTCATTATAATGTTAGAGTAATGGAAAATAGAAATTCATGAGAGAAAATACACAAGTAAACACTATGAAATGTAATGCTGAAGGTTGAGTCTATATATTTTTTAATAAACTAAGCCAATTTCAAAATTATATATTAAGAAAAGGGTGTCTTAAAGTTATTGTAAGTGATGATCTGCTTTAAAATTTAGCAATATGACTTTAAAATAGAGCTTACACATTTTGACTAAACAATAGTTCTTCCACGTGTCCCTACGGAAGCTCACACTGCAGTGTGGTAGAAGCATCTTCCCCCACAGATGTCACTAGCCTCATCTCTAAGCCTATGAAGACCTTACCTTACATGGCAAAGGAGCTTGCAGGTGTGACTGAGGTAAGGACTTTGAAGTGGGGAGATTACTCTGGATTATCTAAAAAGAGGGAGACAGAGGGTCAGGGTGTGAGAAAGAGCTGTGAGGATGGAAGCAGAGCGGGGAGTGAGGCTGCTACTGGCTGAGGGCAAGGAGCCGAGGTCGGCTAGAAGCTGGGAAGAATGTGGACTGAGTTCCTTTCCAGAGCTTCCAGAAGGAACACAGCTCAGCCCATGCTTCCGTCTAAGACCCCGTCTCAGATTTCTGACTTCCAGGGCTGTCAGTCAGTCACCACGTGCTACGTGAAGCAGTGAGTTTGTGATAATTTGAGTCAAGAACAATAGAAAACTATTTCACGGGGCCTGTGTTTTTTCAATAGGTGGCTTGAAGATCAAGAAAGAGGGTTTAATCACTGAACTAAATTTCACCTGATCTGTTCTCTCTTGAAAGAGTGGAGCCTACGGCAGGAATTTGAGTACATGGTATTAGACAGTACTGTTAGCTACATTGGTTGTTAGAATGCGAAGTTAGAACTTCAAGTTTTTTTAACCTATAGATCAATTTTTTAAAAACTATTTTTTATTAACACTGAACAATTATGAACCTCAAGGTCCCTATATGTCTAACTCTAAGTTGTTCTAGACATGCCTTTATCAAAATATGTCAAGATTAATTTTTAAAAATTGGAGTTAAAAAGTCAAGGAATCAATAAAAATTGCAAGTAGGGGTAAAGTTGTTTCTGAGTGGTAGGACACTTGCCTAGCAGAACCTGTGTTTGTCCCTCAGCACCACAAAAAAAAAGAAAAAAATAACAATATAATTCATATTTATCTTTTAACAAAATTTCAAATGTGCATATGTTTGATGAAGAAGAAATCTCTGCCTCTTTGGAGGCAAGCTCTCAGGTAGCCCATGCCAAGGATGACTTTGAACTTCTGATCTTCCTGTCTCCCAAGGGCTGTGGCCATAGGTGTGCCCCACCATGCCTGGTGAAGGTCATCTTCTAAGTGAGGGTCTATGACTGACATTTTGCCTAGCTGTCCTTTAAGATTTTGCCTATAGTTTCTTCTGCTGGTTTCTTTAAGACAGCACAAATTTAAAGACATGGAGAAAATTTGGAGATAATAAGTTCTCTAGATTTAAAAATTAGTATTCTTATAGAGTTTCTCTAAATCTATCTTTTCTCCTGCATTTTACAGCTTTTTAAAACCCCATACCCAGTTTGACTGTGTGTG
This sequence comes from Peromyscus aztecus, assembly GCA_902168405.1. Classification (NCBI taxonomy): domain Eukaryota; kingdom Metazoa; phylum Chordata; class Mammalia; order Rodentia; family Cricetidae; genus Peromyscus; species Peromyscus aztecus. The sequence goes on along the minus strand of CABHPQ010001101.1, from coordinate 38,501 downwards.
TGCATGCGTGTGTGTGTGTGTGTGTGTGTGTGTGTGTGTGTGATTATTCTTTATCTAGACTTTCCAAAGTATTGAATTTGGTTTTCATATGAACACAGAAATCATAATTTAAAGTTTGAACTTGAGTTTCATCTGTTGACTTAATATAAACCACACAGCAGGGCTTTGAAGAGACAAAGCCATCTCTCTAGGAGTGTGTGACTCTACTGCTGACAGGAGAAGTAAAGTGAGGAGAGTTGAGTAGGATCAGAAGGGCCTGAGGAAAACCTGTCCATCAGCACATATTCATCCCGGAGTTGAGAAAGAGCCCAATAGGAGGGTATCTGTCTGGAACAACCTCACCTGTTCCTCCTTCAAGACGCTGTTCTCTCTCTCTCTCTCTCTCTCTCTCTCTCTCTCTCTCTCTCTCTCTCTCTCTCCCTCTCTCTCCCTCTCTCTCCCTCTCTCTCCCTCTCTCTCCCTCTCTCTCCCTCTCTCTCCCTCTCTCTCCCTCTCTCTCCCTCTCTCTCTGGTTCTCTCTCTCTGGCTCGACAGGATTTCTCTGATACCCTGGCTGTCCTGGAACTCACTCTGTAGACCAGGCTGGCCATGAACTCAGAAATCCTCTTGCCTCTGCCTCCCAAGTGAAGATCCTGTTCTTAATGAAACCTTGGATCCTTGACTCCAATGTCCTTGGATTTTTGCTTCTAGTTACATTAAAGGTTCAATTATACCCCCTTCCCCACCTGCTCCAGGTCTTCGTAACATCTCTTTGATTGCCTTATAAGTTTCAACTGGTTCCCCTCTCTCCTCCATTTCTTCTTCAAGCTTTGCAAAGGTTCAACTCTGATTATTCTACGTGTCTGTTAAGAAGCATCATCCTTCTGTGTTAAATTTGGTCTTTAGAGGATGATCATGAGCAAAGAGAAGTGGCTATTGATTAAATTCCTAAAGAGCCTGTTTTTATTGTTTCTTCATTCTATAATTTTGTTCCTGTCATGGTCAGGTACATTTTAGGGCTCTTGGGTGAAGAGCCCAGCACTCTTGCAAATCTATAAGAATAGCAGCACACATCTCTATTAGGTGAACTACACAGTCCAAAAAGTTGAGATCAAAATGCCCCTTCTTCCTCTCTGCCTAAAGTGAAGCAATTTTATGGTTAGTTCTATAAAAATGGCACGTTCCAGTTTCTTACCTTCTAGTATCATCTGAGCACTGAACAAACAAATATTAAATAATCTGTCTTACATTAATGCATTATTAGGAAAAAGAGCTGTCTTTGATAGTAGTCACTAAGTAAATACTATAATTTACAAAACCACCTATGCCTAAACATTTAAGTCAAAATGTACACGGTATAATGTTCATTTACAACAATCTACAATAAACAGAAAAGTGTAAATAGCGTAGTTACCGAGTTTTTCTTTGCTTGTAGTTCAGAGAAATGAAACTCAGCCTTTGCCCTATCATCCGCATTTATAGGGATTCCATCCAACATCTGTAAATTAGGCAGGCGGAATATGACCACATGGCGGTGTACCATTTTTCTACAAATCTAAAGAAGGGTAAAATAGTAGTTTATTTCCCAAATCCCTTTCATTAAAAAAAAAATTAACCTTCAAAAGAAGGCAGTTTGGGGAAGGACACAAAGATGATGCATAACAGCTACTTTACAATCTTAGGCCAGGTGGTGGTGGTGCACACCTTTAATCTCAGCACTCGGGAGGCAGAGGCAGACGGATCTCTGATTCTGAGGCCAGCCTGGTCTACATAGTGAGTTCCAGGACAGTCAGGGCTGCACAGAGAAACCCTGTCTTAAAAAATAACCAAAACTAAACCAACCAAACAAACACTGTTAGATGCTACAGGTAGAAACTTTTTCCTGGAAGGTTTCTCAATCCTCTGTGATGTCCAGTGAAAATAGAAAATATTTTTATAACTAAGGCTCCTCTTAAGAGGTTTAGTCTTTCTCCTCTGCTTCTTCCCCCTCCCCTTCTCCCACTTCCCCTTGTCTTTCATTACCCCCTCCATGGATCCCGGGCTGGTTTGGACCAACAGTCCTCTAGCCTCAGCCTCCAGGTGCTGGAATCACAGGGGTGTGCCCCCAGAACCACAGGGGTGTGCCCCCAGAACAACAGGGGTGTGCCCCCAGAACCACAGGGGTGTGCCCCCACACTCAGACTGCATTCCTCTTAAGTCTGTAGCCTTACCCATTAGCTAGAGAAAATCTCAGCTTATGGGTAGAACTCTATGAAAGTTCATTTATAAGGAATTAGTTTATGTGAGATTTTCCAAAAGGCCCTATTCCAGTTAATTCAACATCTTCTGGTCTGTATGATTGGACTTTACAAAGTGTTAACCTGCTTTAGAAATATTGCATATATGCAAAAAAGGGAGGTGGAAAGACTTGATTGAGTAGAGTGGTCTGTTGGTGTGGACTTCAGAGGGCTCTGCTGGCAAGGATGGCTCTTACTTGGGGTTTGGGACCCGGACCTGGGAACGTGCTTATTATTCCTTGGATGATAACGGTAGGTGACTATGTCCTGATGACTACTAAAAATAGTAGGATTTATACTCAACCTCTTTCCCACCTGGAATTTGGAATTGCAGTTCTTGACTGGGAAAGGGTGCCCATGTAATCAGTTATTGGAATGCTGAGTCTCTAAGGGGCTCCCTTGAATAAAAACGTAACACGTAAGAGATGCCATCTTTGTGGCTGAGTGAAGAGTGTGCTCTGTGTCCCCTGCCATGCATGGGACAGAAAGCACAAGGAAGAACACATACAGAAACGTCCAGACTCGACCTTTCTCTTCCTCACACCCTGTGGTTGTGCATCCTTACTATACCATTGTAACCAATCTTGATTGCGTGTCCTTACTATGCCATTGCTACTGATCTTAGTCACAAGGAAAACGTACGTGATGCTGACGGAGTCTCTCTAGAAAATCTCTGAAATGGTGGTGATCTTGGGGACCCCTAATACAGAGAGTGTACAGCACTGTCGGTGATAGCAAAGAACAACAAACTCTTGGAGACGGTGACTAAGCTGGGCCTGGTGGCCCATGCCTATCACCGTAGCACTCTGGAGATTAAAGCACGAAGACTGCCATGAGTTAGAGGCCAGCTTGGTTTCTATAGAAAGTTCCAGAGCAAGCTAAAATAGAAAAAAAAAAAACATAAAGGAAAATGAACAAACTGCTTGAAATGAATGTGGTAGGGGCGTGCTCAATGATGGAGAAAGACCTCTAACACATATAACAGCCAAACTAATCACTGACCACATTCTAGGTTACAAAGCAATTTTCTTAAATATCAAAGAATATAGAGCCTGCTTCATCTGACTGAAATACTCCAAAACTGGAGGAAAATGATGAAGATACAACTAGGAACTAGAAAAAATAGATTTAAAACGAATAAAGACGTATGCACAGCCCTCAATAATTTACACATGAAAATGAAGTCTTTTGGAGAGTAGAAGATTTTGAGATATGAAGATTAGTAAAAGCAACATACATAAAAACTTTCAGGACATTGTTAGAGTAGCACTGTGTAACCTACAACTTACTGATTAGAAATATATTGAAAATTAATATTAAGTTAAAATGATTAAGACTGAGAAATATGAAAAGTAAAACTTTCTTTGAAAATTTTCAAGAAACAAAAAGAAGAAAATGAGAAAGAATAGATGTTGATGAAATAGAAAGCAAACAATGCCCTTGATAAGGAAAACCACGGTATTCTAAAGAAGCAAACAAGGCTCCAGCAAGATTTATCAAGACTAAAACGCAAAAGCAAAAATTGACAACCTTAGTTATAGAGAGGTGACAAACTTTGTAGAGCGGAGAATTAAAAGGACATCGCAAGCTTACTGTGATAGCAATACATTAAAGTCTAAAGAACAATATCTAGAAAAATTTAACTTCCCAATGTGAGCTTCTGAGGAAGTAGAAAATATGATGGGATTTATACTCGTGGAGGAATTTGAGTAAGCAAGTTAAAGTCTGGCTTATAAAATAACTGGAGTCAAGCTGTTTTAGAGATAAGGTCGAGTTACTTTTCAAGGACCATATGGGTCTTTAAACTATCCATAGACTAGGAATAGAAGGAGTGCTCCCAAATAAATGTTATAAAGCAAAAGACATAAAAGTAACACAGCATAGTATTATGGGCACAGCAACAGGCAGGTAAGCCAAAGGGTGCAGTGCAGAATGGGACGCGCACATGCTTACATTTGACAGTAATGGCTGGCAGTGCAGTCATGTGGAGACAAGACTAAGCCCCACACTGCTGCATTAACTAGCTGTGTATGTAGAAATAGAAAAAGCAAATCACTTTCTCATATCTTCTAAAAATTTACATATGATAATCGGGAAATTACTAGGTTTTAAAGGTAAATACTCACTGGATTGCCATAGACAGTAAGCTCTCTGAGAGAAGGGATGACATCGAGTTTTTCCAGTTCTGTGATTTCCTGTGTAAAAGGTAAGGAATTATCATTTGGTTGGCTTACATCTCCTAACGTAAACTACTCTGAAGTAGTTTTGTGCAAGCTTTAGATTTCAAGTAGCTCCAATTGGATCCTCTGAGTGAACCCAAGTGAAGACCATAGACTCCCAATACATGACTTGCAAAGATAGCACTGTGACGTGGAAAATGAGCCACACAGCAGAACTTGCAAGAGAACAGCAAATTTTCTAGAAGAGTTATAAGCCACCCTAGGGCTTAGATGACGATCTTCATAATAGAAGAATTATTTACTATTCTGTGTGATGTTGGCTATACTCTGATACACTAGCTGTGAAAGACAGAACAGATCGCAACTCTTTCTCTGGTTAAATGTTTTGCCCTCCACAATGCCTAGGACTATTTATTATGTAAGTATCCACTTAACATCACTGTAAATTTCTAATAGGGTAGCTTTGGCAAAATTTTTTTAAATTACTTATTTTTATTTAATGTGTATGTATTTTGCCTTCATTGTATGCTCAGATAAGTTTAAAAGTAATGGGGAATCTGGATGTCAGACAGAGGAATCACCTAGCCATGGGGATCGAATGGGACTGTGAAGCTGAAATCTTTGTTTGTGGTGCAATGATTCTTAGACCCAACACAATAGGCCACACTTTTCTCAGGCTACATGACTGGACATATTGGGGAGGTAAGGCAAGAGCTCCACACCATAGCCTACAGGTCAACGAGAGACCACATCTACCTCTTATGTGAAGTACTCATGCTTTGTTCATTTTTAGTACGTTTCTCTTGTCCTATCATTCTTGGCTAACCCAGACATTGTATTCTGACTGCTCACTTGTAGAATTAATGCTTGTATCAGGTTGCCCAAATTGGTATGAATGCAGAGACGAAGTCTCTCCTCAAAAGAAAATCTGAATGGACAGCCAAGGTTTTGAAAGAACATGGTTTCAGAAGAATTCAACTAGGTTTCCAACTTGCTCTTACTCCCCAGCCTTTATTTTCTCCTCCAGTTAACTGTGTATGGTCACATGATGGTACAATAACACCAACCATCAGTGTAAGCTCAGTGGTAAAACAACCCATCTAAACTCACTGATGAATACCATATGAGTAAAAATCAAAGGCTATAATCATTCAACAACCACTAAAGTTCAGTCATTCCTTCAGTGATGCGTGAATAGTCTCCTGTGATTTGTCACGGGTTACCATATAGTTGTATTAAATATGATAGGAAACCCCACTAAGCATGATTCTGTTCAAGTTGCTGAGGAGGGTGCTATCATACCAAGCTCATCTACCATCTCCTCCATCCTTTGTGGGGAGCAGGCTGTTGACAGGTAAGCAGGGACATCCTAAGGAGAAGCTGGTCACCTGGGCTAAGCTCCTTTAAGCATACTGTTAACTGAGTGTCCCGGCAAACAGAGCAATGGCCTTTTCCAGGAAGCTTTTTACCTGTGGCATTCTCTTAACAGATCTCTCTGGATGAAGACTGCTTATAGTCAACTAACCTGGAATCTACAGAATTACAGGCCATGGCCTCTAATAAGATGCTTAAGTATAAATGGAAATATTTCAGGAAACACTCCCCTACTCTGAGATCACTCCACAAAATCTTTCTGAGTTAGATAGTCTGTGTGGTGTGGGAAGAAGGAAACCAATCAAATGTCCAAGGCGTCAAGTATTAATGATTGAACTGATAAGCAAAGCTCATGGAGCTTTTGTTTGATTTTGCCGGGCTTTTCAAGCCAAGGCTTCGGGCATGCTGCGCACACGCTCTACCACAGAACTGCTCCCCCAGCTCTAAGTCTCTTCGGTAAGCTCACTCACTGTTGCCAGAATATTTCCATAGAATACCAACTTTCCCAACTTTTATTTCTCCTAAATAAAGTGTTGGAAAGCTCACTGCCAGTTTGGACAGGCTTTCCTCAGACTGGTGTTTGAATCTGGATAACTCAGGTATATGCTATTTTTCTCAGTATGTGTGTTTCTTACTTGCTAAGTTAAAAGAGACACCACTCATGATTTCCTTCTAACCTTGGAAAGAAATTTCATATTATCCCCGAAAAGACTTAATGAACTGTAGCAAATAGAGCCGCAGACAAATATTTGTCAAGTGTCTAGTGTCTACCGTGTACCATGTCCTATACTGACACAAATATGGACAAGATGGACACAGGTCCTGCTCGTGCAGGGGGAGTGTACAGTTCAGTCTGTCTTTGAAGCTGCCTTAGAAGTGTGGATAGTGCCGGGCGGTGGTGGCGCACGCCTTTAATCCCAGCACTTGGGAGGCAGAGGCAGGCAGATCTTTTTGAGTTTGAGGCCAGCCTGGTCTACAAAGCGAGAGCCAGGAAAGATGCAAAGCTACACAGAGAAACCTTGTCTCGTAAAACCAAAAAAAAAGAAGTGTGGCTAGCAGAAGCAGCACAGGTGAAAGTAGGTATGTAGGTCATTATCAAAATGCTGATACAAACACCAGCTCTCGTACCTGTATACAACCTCAGGAGACAGTCTAACAAGGCCCAGTGGGTGCTGCACTTTAAAAGTGGCAGCTGAATTCCGAGTACCTAAAACAAGGTACTCGCTAAGGAAGACATGAGTGGGAAGAGCTGCAGTGTAAAAGCCGGGTCAGTGAGATAGATGTGAATGCCACGTAGACCAAGGACAAAAGGCAGAGTGAATGGGCTAGAGGAAGGCTTCATCTGAGCCTCAGAGACCGCCTAGACCAAGAACATTGAGGAATAATGCAAACTGTGAGAGAGGATTGGCGGGACCAGCTTTAGAACTAAACTAAACTAAACTAACATCAGTGGGTGGGTGCATATCGTCTGGGTCATAAGTCTAGACGTGGTGAAAACTTCTTTGTATCAGAGTACAGTACATGCCTTATGATATGCCTGAGCTAGACTTGACAAACAGAGGTCACAACACTCTCACTGGTGTACTTGGGAACTTTATGCTCACATCACAGGGGATTTCAACTACATAAACCTCGAAACGACAACACCCCCAAAGAATGTTACCTGTATTTTATTATATCCTAGGAAGAGTTTCTCCAGTTTGACCAAAGACTGCAGCTTGCCCAGCTCTCTCAGTCTGTTTTCCTCTAGATGTAGGGTCAGCAGGGAACTCGGCTTGGCAAAAGCACTCTCATTAAATGCTCGGATGCGGTTATGGTCGACAACCAGCTCCTGAAGGACGATCAAGTTGTCCAGCCCTTCCACCTGGCTGATCTCATTTCCTAAACAGTTATGACATGCTGCATGAGCCCCGACTTTCAGAATCAAAGTCTATGTACCCGTCTTTATTTAAATATTTATTGAACGATTTCTAAAACTAAAAAAGAACATTTATTTTGATGTCTCAAAATTGTAACACAAACTGGTCTTTCCCTAACTTCTAATGAGCAGCCTTTCCCCAAAAAACTATCCAGCTTTAGCAATCCAGTTTATCAATCTGTTAATTCAGTTACAAAATAATCTTGGACTAGTTTTCCTCTCCTTGATATATCTAACTAGTCATTTAATACTAATATTTACTCCTTGACAACTGACTTTTAGACTTACCATTTCTATTGATACCACTGTGGGCCAGGTCATTATTGGTATATGTTAATGCAACTCTGAATCTAAACTGCATATGCTTTCAAGTCAGACAGACCTAATTACCATAACACATTGGTGCAAACTTGGGTACATTGTTTAACCACATTGAACCTCAATTATTTCTTCTTCCCCACCCAGGTATCCAACAGCAGGGAAATAGCTAAGAAAGTATGATGGATAAATATACAATAGATTTTTTTTAGTCATAAAGAAGAACAATATTATACTCTTTGCAAGAGAATGCATGCAACTGGATATAATCACATTAATCAGATTAATCAGAAAACAAACTTCATATAGGAAGTGGAACTATCTAAGGGAACAAAGGGAACTGACTAACGAGGGGCAGAAGGGGGAGGCAAGGGAGGTAGAGAATACACTCAGCCTACAATATATAGTTGTATGAAAATGTCCCTATATAATAGTACCAGGTACAATGAGTATATGCAATCAATTGTTTACAACAATCTTATTTGATAAATTTTTGTTGTCAGTGATCATTAGAGTAATGGATAATGCTTACACTTGCTTGTTAAAGCAAGGTGATAATCCAGTCAGTTTACAGGGTTAATGAACAGCATGTCTACTCACCCTGTAGAAAGAGGAATTTTAAGTTTCTTAGTCTGTTCAGTTGTAGCTGGACTAAGTTACAAATTCCATTGTATCCCAAATGAAGAACCTCTAAACTTTGCATTATTGGAGGCAAATTTTCATTGTTTATTGAATCTCTGAAACACAGTTATGTTTGAGATCATTAACTTGATTTGAAAGCAATTTTATCATAAAAGAAGGTCTGAAGTGTACTTACTACAAAGTGAAAGTAAGATAAAAATTTGTATGAACTTTTGATATATGATAGTTGAGTAGTGCTTTTATAATAACAATAATAATTTTATCTCTTAAAAATGTTTATAGGGAAAAGAATAAAGTACAGAAAGCCACAATGAAAAGTGAAGTCAATACAATCAGGTGAGAAAAAGAAAAATGTTGTATTTCATTAGAAAGGAATAAGTACACTTACCTTTATTCTCAAAGGACATAATTCCTGTATGTATTAAACTCTAACAGATCTACCAAAAAACGCTAATTAAGCTAATAAATTACTTCATCAAAGCTACAAGATCAAATAATAAATATGTTCTGAAGTTCCAGTGCCAATAAAAAATTTAAAAATAAAATTAAGAAAACAATTCTTACACTTTTTACAACAGTGAAAGAGAAAATAATTTCAGAACACTTTAGAATAAATTCCAAAAAAAGAAGCACAAAATTTATATATAGATAAATACACACAAGTGAATGAAACCAATGAAGGTATCAGTAAGTAAAAAAATTATTTCAAGTTTGTGGATTAGAAGTCTGAATATTATTAAGATGGCAATTCTTTCAAATTGATGAGTAGATTAAATACAGTCTCTATCAAAAGCTTTCTAGGAGAAAACTAACTGTCTTAAAATTTAAAAAGAACTCAAAGAACTCTGAACATCCAAAACAATATTGAAAAAAATAAGCTAGGTGGCTTACACTCTTCTAATCTATATATTGAAACAGTACACAGCAGGGTAGTGAAATTAATCACTGGCCTCTGCAGTGACAAGGGACAGGTCTCAAAGGCAAGCTAAGTGAAAGGAAGTAGACACAAAATGAAAGTAAAAGGAGGGCTTGGAGGTGGAGGAAGTGAGCAGTGAGACAGAGCAGGATATGATAATAGGGGATTGGAGATAACCAAAGTACATTATGTACACATAGGAAATGCCATAAAGAAACCCATTATTTTGTACAACTAATAAATGCTAATAAAAATGAAAGAAGTATGCTGTGGGATAATGCTGTACACTGGTTTAATAAAATGCTGATTGGCCAGTAGCCAGGCAGGAAGTATAGGCAGGATAACCAGACAAGGAGAATTCTGGGAAGAGGAAGGCTGAGTCAGGAGATGCCAGCCCACTGTCCAGGGAGCAGCATGTAATGGCACACAGGTAAAGCCACAGAACATGTGGCAACATATAGATTAACAGAAATGGGCTGAGTTTAAATGTAAGAGCTAGTCGGTGGTAGGCCTGAGCTAATGGCTGAGAAGTTTTAATTAGTATAAGCCTGTGTGTATTTACTTAGGTCTGAGTGGCTACAGATCGGGTGGGACACAGGAAAACTTCCAGCTACAAAAGTACTTTCTATGTAATTCCAATATTACATAATTCTAGAAAAAGCCAAAGTTATAGGGAAAGAAAGCAGATCAGTGGCCATTGCCAAAGGCTGGGATGTGGGGGAGGGGGGTTGCAAAGAAAAATGAGGGTGTTTTGAGGGGCAGTTACTTCACACTGTGGTGTCAGCTGTGGTTACAGGGCTGAATACATTTGTCAAAAATCATTAAATGGCACACTGAAGGTGGTAACTTTGTTATATGCAAACTACCTCAATAAAGGTGGCAAACACAAGGAATGGTCTTCATTGAGAAAAATGAAAATAAAAATATTTTGACTTGGTGATACCCACACACATTTCACATACACATGTACACACATCTCTGTCAGTCTTTCCATCTATCTATCTGTCCATCTGTCTATCTGTCTAGCCACCCATCCATCCTTTTACAGAAAGCAAGAGATATGTCTTGATCTTCACAAGTGATATCTTTCCCATTAATGTTTGAATTGGGGAAAAATGACAAAGACTTCCATTTTATTTGTGAAGTTTATTTTTGGCATATAGTTTGTTAAAATAATTCTTAAAATCAGCCAAATATGAGTATTAGATTGTGTTACTTCTTTGGCTGTTTTTAAGTGTGACAAACTAGAGAATCTTAGAACGTACCTGTTTAGTTTTGAGGCTCCTTGCTGTCCATAGCCACTTGAAGGCACTTTCTGGTAGAGTAGCTGTCTGTTGCTTAAGTGAGTCTGAGGTTTCAGTCTAGGTATGATTGATTCAATATGATTATAGTTGAGGCATAAGACCTACAGAAAGAACATCTTATCAATCAAATGTCCATGATACATCGAAATGGTATGACTAATACTTGGAATAGAGAACATAATCCATAATATACTATTGTGAAAAATAAAATAATTTATCCCAAAGTATTTAGATTTAGCTTGGAATGTGTTTTTAACAATCTTACATGTTGGAGAATCACTACAAATAAAATATCCAAGACACTAGCCAGCCATTCAGCTTTCTCAATCTGTACTCCTGGTTTGTCTTAGCCTGATACAGATGAAATAATTACTAAGGAAGTATTTTTGGTCTGTGTTTAGATGCTGAGAATCACCTCATTTTTACTTCATTTCATAAGTGCTCACTAGAGACATGGCCTCGCATCCCATCTCCTAACTGAAGAGTGAGATCTGTTTGTACGTCAATGATGTAAGATAGACTGCTAAAAAATAAAAACCCTGGGAGGTAAGACTAAGACTTTTTCTTGATTAGTGAGAAACAAAATAAAATACAATTGAGGGAATAATTTCGACACCTTAATAAGGAAATACATTTTAGTGTAAAATGAAGATTAAAACTTGTGCTGGAGTCTGTGAGAGCAAAGACAGCTTTGCAGCAACATGCCTTCACACTGGGCAGATAGATGAGGCCACTGAACGAGGTGAGGTTGTTGTTCTGCAGGTTCACGTTGCACACATTCCTGAAGTGGTCAGCTGGAATCAGATCCACAGTCCTGAGTTAGAAAGCAAATACAGTCATTACTTTAACGGGACAGGGTGAGCTCCTCCATAAACGACTCCCAGGTTCTACGCAACGTCAAATATTGGAAATCCATGTCCAGCTAAATTTTTATTGCACAGGTAGAGAAAATGACATAGAATTTGGTTATTTAAAAAATACCATCTCTATAACCATTAAACAATTACTGTAGAAGACACTTATACAATAAACAGTTCCAGTTGATTCACAAATTAACATACAAGTTCATGAAATCACAGCAGACTCGATAAAGTAAGTCTATCAAGTACGTAAGATAACCAGGTTGAAAGCATCCATGGACATATGTGAAGTAGGCGGGTTCTGAAGTGGCAAGAAGTGACAGGAGTGGACAGGAAGGAGACAGTAGTAAGGGCGTTGAAAGCAGACTTTTCTGGGATCTGTGGAAGACCTGCAAAGCATTGGTTTCAACACTCAATTGTGAATGGTGATTGCGGCCCATGGTCGTTGAGAGGCTCTGGAGATCCACATGCCAGACAAGTTGGAGCCTGAACACAACAGTTCCACATTCATATTCTGTCATGCGTCTAAGGATCCCATTAGAACTAACAAGATACAATTAAAAGTGTTAACAGGGTTTTTTTTTTTTTTTTTTACTAATATTGATTTTCATGATTTTCTTCAGATGTAATTATGTTTTTGCTATTCCTTAAAAAAACCAACCAATATATAAGTAGTAAACCTAATATGACTAGTGGTAAAGAAATAGGCGAAACAAAATCAGATGAAAAACCCTCATGGTAACTTTTTAATCATAATTTCTGATAATAAAAATTATTGCATCGTTTCAAGTGGTGTCTAAGATAGACTAGGATAATTACCGAGTATATTTAGAAAGGAGAGTCAGAAAATGTGGTGATAATTATACTTGTAATTATAATGACAAATAGACACAATAAAGCGATTGTACCTGATGGATGATGAAGTCCAGTTTAGTTCTTGCATTTGGACAAAGTTTGAGTGTCCTTGGCGTTCAGCAATCATGTCAGACGTAAGCCTACCACCAAACAAATCTTTTGCATTCTCGATCTCCAGAGGTTCCTTGAAGGACATTTAGAAAGTGATGACCTCTCTTTCAGATGACCTCTGGTTACAGATGTAAACGACCTAGACACTTTTACTCTTTTCAGTAGAAACAGCTACTTCCTCCCACCTAGCACACTGTATAGGTAAAACACACACAAGACGACCAGGGCCCTAGGGACCTTGGGGCCTGAGGAATGACACCTTGATTTTGTTTTTTGCCTCATATATGTCCGATTGGGTGCTGGGGAGCCAGAAAAGAAAAGAAAGCCCATAACCATCCAACTTTCTCTAGTCAGCAGACAAGCAGAGGGGGACCTGGCACGACAATAACTGTAAACTTTTAGATACTAATAGACCTGTTCCATCCAAGCACCAGAAAGTAAACTTGGCCCGACCACCGAGTACAGAATGGGCTGCTCAGTACTGCCAGCCGACAGCAAGACACTCCTTCGCTTTCCTTGTCCAAGGAGAGACTGAACCTGCAATTCCCTCCCAGCCCAGTGCTACCCCAGAAAACAACAACCGACCAAACCAAACCAACTTTCACCACCAAGTGTTTGTTACTGGGGACCACATGGTGGGGGCTGGACTGGGTTGCCACTACTGTCTATCATAACAGGGGTCTCTGTGGAGTATTAATGAGGCCTTCCTGTCTCTCACAGCCAGGATGAATCCCTGGAGGCCCACGGAGAATGTAACAAGGTATCTATCCTAGCCACACAGAATCAATGGAGACTTGCTGGAAAGCCGGAACTCCTACTCTGGCCTTGGCATTAAGGAACTACACACTTCAGGCTGGATCTCTGACTCCCGCCTGACAGCAGCCAAGGGGTGCCCCGCATCTTCCCACTGGTGCACCGTCAGGGGAGGGCTGCAGGGGCATTGCGGGAGGGCTGCTGAGACACGTCATCTCTGTTCTGCTGCAGACCCAAAATTGTCCACTGAATAATAGAAAAGTCTTCTCTCATCATATTAAAAACAAAGAAAGCTCTCAGTGTGAAAAGACAATCAGCAGATCCTCCGGAATGGCGTAGATATGAGTCATTACTGACAATCAGGCCTCACAAAAAATGCTTCAGCAATTATGAACGCACTTGCATCAAATGAAAACACAAACTATCAGCAAGGAAATAAAATAGAAAATATGAAGGAAGAATGAAACCAATTTTAATACTGAAAAATATCATAGCCAGGCAGTTATCCCAGGACAGTAATTTATCAGTCTGTTAGATAAAACTGATAAGACATTCGCTCCACATTTACTTACCCTCCCTTTCTTAGATTCCTAACTCACAAAGACTTCATATTTGAAATGAATAAAATATTCTTCACGCAAGATGATTTTTTTTTGCAAGCTAGAAATATGTACGAAGATGGAATAAATGAAATTCCAGCTACCTAGACAGCGCCTTAGTTCTTCATAGACTATGACCTCCCTTAGTTAAAATATATATCAGTAAAGACCTGCCTAACTTGAAAGAAGCCGTGTGGTATCTCTGAGCTGCTGTGTGTGTCCTGCTTTCCCCTGCGCCATTCCTGGTCCACTCCCACCTCAAAATCCTCCAGGGATGTGCTGCCCTTCGCATCCCTCTGCTCCCTCTTTGAACTGCTTTCTTTTTTCCTTTTTCCTTTTAAGTTTCCTAAGCAAAATATTAAAGCCTTATTCAGACTTCCTTGCATTCTCTAGTCTCTTTCTTTAGACCGTTTAACTGTCTGCTCTCTTCAAACTATTTCTAAATCTAAAAAAAAAAAAAAAAAAAAAAAAATGTGAAAGAAATGTCCATATCCAAAGTTAGCCCCATGATTTCAACTGCCTGCTTGATATTTCTAGTCAGATAACCTAATGTCTCATCAAACGCGGTATGTCTGAAAGTGGCCATCTCCTCCCCCAAAGCTGCTTTTCTTCTGTTCATACTGCAGTGTGAGGTCTTTGGCTACAGTCTCTCGGAGAACATCAGGGCTCTGTTGAGGTTCATTAGGGGACAGCTATTTCCTCCTGGTCAAAAGCATGGAATCTACCTGGCCTGAGTGGAGACATGAGATACCATTATTTCCTCCCCTAAGAGCTAATTCACCTGGGCCTGTCAGTGACCGTTCCAAGAGAACCACCCCTCAGGAAGGTTTATTTACTTAAAGCCATCCTAAAGAGTTGGGAGGAATAATTATCCCCTTAATGAGATAATGTACTTTTCCTTCAGGAAATACCATCTTCAATGTAGTTATTCCTGGCCCCACCACCATGTTGATCTTTTAAGGTCTATCCACCAGAAAAGTGAAACTTTCTCTTTTCCTTTTCTACCATTTTCTTTTGGATACTAACCAAAGCCTAAGCATGTTTTCTCTGGTATTTTGGGTTTTCTTACTCCTGTTCTGAAGCTGCTGTCGTGTGACTGGTTGCTGACCTCCATTGCTGAACCTGTCGACCTAACTCAGAAGGCGTGGCTTTCTCTCTTCCTCCACTTCACAAACCTCCTAACAGCTGCCGAGATCTATAATCTGCTTGCTAAGTTGTTTTCTCTTCAACGTTAGTAATACTGACCTCGAGCTTCTTGTGAGTCTCTTTTAAAATTCTTTCTGGAAGGCTAAGAACCCAAAGAGGTAACCCCAACTTCTCCCATAACACTTTTATTGTAGTTGCAAACTTTGTAGACACCTTTACGTGTTTGCTGCCCATGAGTAATAAATTCTGTTAATTTCCTCTAGTATTTCTCTCAAGTTTCAGCTTTCTGTTTCTGTTTGTTGTTTACTTGTTGAGACAGGTCTCTTTACATAGCCCTGGCCGCCCTGGAACTCACTATGTCAACCAGGCTGGCCTCTAGCTCACAGCCATCCGCCTGCCTCTGCCTCTGCCTCCCCCCAGCTCCATGTAACAGGAGACCTGCTTGACAAACTTGCGAAGAACACAGTTTCCTAGTGTAATGTTACCTAGCACTTATCAAACAAAAATATGCATCAGATATTCTAGAAAATCGAGAGACAATACTTGACGGTTTAGTACTCTGAAACACTCTGAAAAGATTACTAATCCTAGCCCCCACATTTTTCAGGGTTCCACTGAATAAAGCATCATCATTCCAATAAATGAAAATTCTCCGGAACGGTGTATGTTGGGCTTATTCAGTCACTAGCTTTTACTAGGGGTGGATTCGTTATGTACAGTCTTGTATAACTAATATTGCATTTGCTCTACATGTGCTGGGGCTCTGATTCCTCTTATTTACATGCCCTCGTTTGAAAGGTGTCGTGAGAAAATACTTCTAGAGATAAATGTAGGGGATATTATGCAAGTATTTCTCTTCTCACTTTAGCGTCTCAAAAGCTCAGAGCCAGTTTTATGATTCAGTAATAGACACTTGTATTCTCTCTGTCCCTAATTCTAGTTTTTATCTTTTCTAACTTATGCTGTTCTTAGTCTTGATATTCACTATTTATTATTTATTCTTTTATTGTTTTCTTATATATTATGTTTCCTATAAGCTGCTATACGTCTTTTGTAGAATGGGGTATGTCAAAAACCTATGAATTAATAATGGAACATGAAGAATGGGCTGGAGAACTGGACTTCAAATTAAAGGGAATGGGAATGCACTGAATATTTTTCAGAAGAGTGATTATATATCCAGAACTATATATTAAGAACTTTCAACTAATTTGGAAGTAGAGGAAATAATTGTTTTTTTTTAAGTTACTAAAATATTGCAGGATCAAAATAATGAGAAACTGAGCAGAAGGAGGTGACTCAGAAAGCTGGCTGGGTGTGGGGGTGCACACCTTAATCTTAGCTCAGCGCCTCATGGGGTCTTTTTCTGCTGAACCCACTCTTCACTTTGGAGGCACTGTGTGAAAAGGTAAGCACCCTCTTTCTTCTCTGTCTCATGTAAGACGATTAAGAATTGGCCAGGTGAGAGAACGGTGAAATCCAGATCCCAAAAGAGCTTTGGAGATGTAGATTTTAATGAGCATGGTGAAGTTTAGTATAATACCAGAGATAAAGCAATATTCAAGATGCTTATGACCTATGAGTATGCAAATATATGCACTGTGGATCAAATGTTATGTCAAATGTTATGATTCACAAAAACAACTTACAATTGAGATTCCATCCAAGGCCTTCAGTTCCGGAAGGTGAAATATTACAAACAACCGGTAGTTTTCTTGATTCCATATAATAATGTTTCCATACATGTCTAGAATGACCAAGTTGCATAAACCCTAGATAATAAGGATACATTCAATTTATGTATATATATATGCAAATCACACTCCAGCAAGTTATTTTTCCAGGGGTTGGACAACCTTGAATTTTAATATTTGAATTATCTATAATTCCATACAATTTGAGTGCTTTTAATTATACTTTAAGCACAAGGGTTTCCCTTTAGACCAGTAATATGTAATTGTATGCAACATTTCTGTGGTCTATGCTATATATCATGATCCCTTTTAGGATATTGGTATTAGATGTATTATCATTGGCAAAGGTGTAGAGAAAATGTTCATATACTTAAAGCTATATACCTTGGTCATGGAGTAATGGTCTATGAGGTGGTATGTTTATGTATTCACTGTGTAAAGGGGATGAGAAACAATGTCACTTGAAAAGAAGACCATCTTGAAGTGCATCATCAGATCTCTGAAAAGTTAGGACAACCAGTCTTATGGGAAAATTTACCTTTACAGTAAAGGAATAGCCCTGAGTAGGTATGGGAGGAGGAAATGAAGTTTCTCAATACCATGGTGGGCTTGTTTTCCGCTGACACTGTTGGTACCCAGGTTGCCTCTGTAGCTTTAGAAATATATTGGGGAAGAGGGTGGAGAGAAGGCTGAATTTAAGGAAAGACTGATACAAGTTGTTGGAAGGAAATACCATCACAGCAAACGAACCAATGTGTCATGCATAGGAAGTGGCCAGGAACTGAAGAGACAATGAAGTCACATGTTGCATTTGAAGCTAATCCCTTCAGTAAAGTCTGTTGTACAGTGGTCTCGAGTTAGTGGTTTCTTTAGGAAAGTTAAAGAGATCAAATCTGAATAAAGGGCTGGGGATACAGCTCATGATAGCATGCTTGCCTAGCATGCTTGAGGCCCTGAGTTTGATCATCAGCCCAGTACTAGAAAAACAAAAACAAAACAAAACAAAATCCAATAAACAAATAAACAAAACTGGCCAGAAAAGTTCAGAGAGATAAAATACCATAGGCAGTTATGGAGAACTTGTACTGAGAACAAAACTGTTAAAGAATGCCTGGTTTGGGAACCTTAGAACTGCTGAAGAAAATATTTGTCTTAGTTAGGTGACTATTGCTGCGACGAAACACCATGACGCAGAGCAACGTGGGGAGGAAAGGGTGTAGTGGCTTACATATCCCAAGTCACAGTCCACTGAGGGAAACCAAGGCAGGAACTCAAGCAGGGCAGGAACCTGGAGGCAGGAGCTGATGCAGAGGCCATGGAAGGGTGCTGCTAACTGGCTTGCTCCTCATGTCTTTCTCAGCCTGCTTCCTTATAGTACCCAGGACCACCAGGCCAGCAGTGGCCCCACCCACAAAGTGCTGGGACCTCCCACATTTATTATTAAGTAAAAATGCCCTACAGGCTTACCTACAGCCTAATTTTATAGAGGCAGTTTCTCAATTGAAGTCCCCTCTTCTCGGATGACTACAGCTTGTGTTAAGTTGGCATAAAACTAGCCAGTAAAGAAGACATGGGTTCTTATATTTGAGTATGAAAATGAGATTGATTTCAAACTGCTTCGGAGCCATAACGAAAACAAACAACGGAACAAAAGCTAGCGTGGTTCTCAAATCAAAAGAGACATGTATATTAGTGGACCAGAACAGAAGACCCAAGAACATGCCCGCACAGATGCAGCACAGTCTTCTGGATCCGACAGATATAAACATTATATCTGTAGATAGAATGGCTTCTTTAATATGTAGTGCTGGGAAAACCGGACACCCATGTGTGGAAGAGCAAAATTGATCCCCATTTCTCACTCTGTAAAAGCATCAACTCAAGGGCAAAAGAGAAGACTGAGTGGTTAGGAGCGTTGTTGTTCTTGCAGTGGACCCAGGTTCAATTCTCAGCACCCACATGGCGGCTCACAACCACCTGTAGTTCCAGTTCCAGGGGTCTGATGCCCTCTTCTGGTCTCCACAGGCACCAGGCATGCAGGTAGTACACATACATACATGTAGGCAAAACACTCACACATAAAATTAAATCAATCTAAAACCCAAAACAAAACAGCATCAACTCAAAATGGATCGAAAATCTTAGTGTGATGCCAGAAGTAAAGTTAGAACACTGAGAAAATGCCTGAGGTAAAGATACAGGGAGTGTTTAAAAAGGTCAGCCAAAGCAATGACTTTCTAAGAGGAGTCTAGTAGCCAGGAAACCACAGCAAGGTGTGACAATCAGGATTGCAGATGCTAAAAAGACTCCTTCACAGAAAAGAAACATTTACCAGAGTGAAGAGACAGATCACAGAGAGAGAGACTCTGGTTTAACACCTAAAATATCAAAAATATTAAAAACCAAAAGGGCAAATAATCCAGTCGATAAATGGGCACATGAACTGAACAGGCACACACAAATGAAGAAATCCAATGGATAACAAAAGTAGGCACACCTACAAAATAGGAAAATCAAATGCAAATCAAAATGACATTGAGATTCTATCTTATCCCTGGCCAAAAAGGCTGTCATCAAGAAAGTAAAACAAAGAAAAGACAAACAACCACAATAAACATTGCAGTGAGGTGAGGAGAAACCAACTCTTATATGCAATTGATAGTGATGTAAGTTATTCCAGTCACTATGGAAATTAGAATAGGGGTCCTTATAAGATGAGTGGATGGCCCCCAGCTGAAGTCAGCTGATCATGCCGACACCTGAACATCCATGCATATTGCAGCACGTGCCCCAGCAGCGAAGCTACAGAATTAGTTCCCATGCCCATTAATGGATGGATGGATAAAGAAAATACAGTATGTATATGTTACGTCGTATTCCGCCGTAAGGAAGAACAAATGCATGCCATCTGCAGGACTGCAGATCGCTATGTTCAGGGGAAAAAAAGATAGCCTCAAAAAGACAAGTATTGTGTGCTTTTGTTCATATACGGTGTTAGTGGGGAGGGTAGCAGGGAGACTGTTTGGGGTGGGAGAGGAAAGGAGGGACAGGAGGGAGGGAGGGCAGTAAAGGGGGATGACCATGATCAAAGCAAACTGTATGTGCCATGCAAATGTCATACTGAAACACAGTATTTTGCACAATTAATACATGTTGATAAAAAGTGACTCCATAAATCTATCAGGTTGCTGTCATACTGCTGTCATCTGTATATTAGCATTACATGAAAGCAAATGTATTGCAGTAAACTTTGTTATTTGAGCTTTCTTCTTTATAGTTTCAACAAACTCTGTTCAGTGAGCATGGCTTCCATAGCACACACAAACAGTAAAGGCTTGGAAAAGCAGAAACTTGTTAGCCCAGGCAGTCACCTTTAAGTTGTAGATCTCCTGATTCACAGCTATGTAGTTATTGCTTAGGTACAACTCTATCAGAGTGAACACCTTCTGTAAAGCACTCAGCGATGTGATCCTGTTGTTCTCGAGAGAAAGGGAGTGGAGATGAAGCATGTTGTCAAAAGTATGCTTCTCCAAGCCGGTGAGAAGGTTGTTGTTCATGCTGAGGCGACTTAATTTAGTCATCCGGGCAATGCCTAAGATACCAGCAAAGTCAAGGAGCAATTCAGACAGTAGGTTAGTTTCAGACAGAACGAGCTAGCCACTGCACTGATGCTCTTAACTGTAAATTTAAACAACTTGAAGGACTCTGTGACAATAAATCATGCCATCATTTTTTCTTTGTCTTTCAGAAGGACACAGTCATGTGCAAAATTTCCATTCATGCATCAAATTTTGATTTTGAATTTCTAAGTAGATTCATTTTCTTAGGTGTTAAAGAACGGCACTTTGTAGGCAACAATTTCTCCTTCAAAAAATAAAGATAAAATAGCTACCAGCTCTCATAAAACACTGAAGATTAGAAACCAGAGTATAACCCTCTGGAAATTATAAATCAACTGTATTAATGACAACCATTTGCCCCAAATTCTCATATAACACACTTAAAATTATTTTTAGAATGAAATTTAGAAGCTGGCTTAGAAGTTTAGAAGCTGGTTACTCCCAGCAGACTCTAACCCGAGTGTTTGCAATGGAGAAGCATGAAGGCAATGGAGAAGCATGTGGGCAATGGAGAAGCATGTGGGCAACGGAGAAGCATGCGGGCAATGGAGAAGCATGCAATGGAGAAGCATGCAGGCAATGGAGAAGCATGCAGGCAGGAGAGAACAGTTGACAGGAGGAACTTTTTTTTTTAAAGATAAGGTTTCAATATGTAGCTCAGATTGGCTTCAAATTCACAGTTCCTAGTCCTCCTGACTCAGACACCTGAGTGCTGGGATTACTGGCATGTGTCACCACACACCTGGCAGATAGATAAGAACTTTGTAGTCATAGCTTGCTACAGGCAAATGATATAAATACTCCTCCATTTCCTCAGCCATACAAAGGGCATGTCAAACCTACTTCTAAGGGGCTATGGGATTAAATAGAATGGTTTTTAGGAAGGGAGAATAAAGACAGTTTTTAACAGGTCACAGAAGATTTCTTTCAATTCTTGCCATTAAAAGCCTCAAGTGAGGGTCAGGAGAGAATCTGAGATAGTCACAAGAATATTTAATTTAGTATATTTTAAACATGCCATCTAAATGTTGGACTTTTTAGTTTCAGGTAAGCACAGACTAAAGTGATCTGAAGAATCTAGGATACTTGGTGGGGGAAGGCAATTTCACTTTACTCTCTGGATAAATGTTTTTATTTTAAACTTAAAGTAGTCACAACATACTCATCCCATTATGAATGAGGCCTTATTAATGCAGAGTAATTGGTTTGTAAGTGAAGTCATAGAAAATGTATACACATTTTCCATTTTTAATTTCCAGTAAGTATAATTTTCATTTTTGTTCTTCTTTCCATTTCTAAATATAACCTTAATTCCTTGCAAAAGGTAATGGACTGTTTGATCTTTTTCCAAGTAAGCCTCATCCATACATGTCTTCAATGTTACAAATGTTAATGGCCACCTGGTTTCTACTCACTGGGTTTGGTAATAGATGGTAATTCCCTGCATTAGGAAAGGAAAGAGACCTAGGGATGGCAGTCGGCTGCCGCAGCTCATTATGCTTACAAGTTCATCACCAGTACTGTCAACGATAGTCAGAAGACACAGACCCAGGCCTTATCGAAGCCTCTCCAGACATCCTCCCCTTTGGAAACTCTGTCCTTAGCAGTACTGAGTTACTTGAGACTTGGTGGCTCTCACCAAGTCCCTGTCTCACCTTCTATTTTTGAGATACAGTTGCCATCCAATATGAGCTCCTCCAGGTTGACACAGGACTCCAAGCCTTCCATTTTGGAGAGGTTATTATTGCTGAATGATGCCCATTTCAAATTCTCCAATTTTTCTAGATTTGTGATTTCAAAGAGATGTTGTCCATCTAAATTTAAGGCAGTTATCTATACAATAATTCATATTGCATGTTACTTCTGAATCTTGCAAACAAATTCAAAATCATTAGATTTAAAAAACTAACAGAACAGTCCAAATGTGACAAGTAAACGCTAGAATTCCTTTAGGAACTGGAAACTCTTTGTTTACGGGAAAGGTAAAGCTTGAAAAGACTCTAACAGGGATGTTTATTGTGCTAGGGACACAACGGTGTGGCGGTTGAGTTCCTGCTGCAGCTACGGGGGCATCTGCTGGCAAAGAGCTCAGTCCCTTCGGGGACAGCCTCGGCTGCGGAGCCACTTTCCCTCCGGGAATAGTCCTTCCAAGCTTGGCCCATTGTTAGTGGTAGATATAAAGACATGACCATCTCGGCCCCATTTGGGACACATTTAAAGCATCATTCTGATTCCAGAACTTGGGACCACCAAGGCTTTCACTCAGCCTGCACTGCAGCCCAATATCACCATCTATTATATGATAAAAATGTCACCAGTATTTCCCATCTTCAAGAGTCCTGTTAGCTTCATTGCTGCCCTTCATTCTAGAAAGGACTCTGAGATGGTCAGGTGGCCTTCTACAGCCAGAAGCTGTGGGGGTTGGGACTTGTCCCTGGCGGAGGCCTGGATAACTCTCTGATTCTATTGCCAAAATTCCTGCTCCCTCGTCTTTAAAATGTTGGCTTGATCTCTGGCTCTGAGCATTAAGTTGGCTAAAACTTAGTATAAAAATCCACCCTTCAGTTTATAGCCACCCTTTATCCTAAATCTCCAATTCTGTGATAACCACAGTTGAAGACGAGCCCCTGTAACATTTAGAACTTGACCTTAGCATTTCATGTTTTATACATACATACATACATACAGATAGTATATTTATTATCTTAAAAATGATAAATTGCCTTATATGTTTTCTTAACTTTATTGAAGCATAATTGACCACTAAAATGATAAATATTTAAGGTATTCCATTGAATTTGATAGCCTTGTGTTGTAAATTAAACTGTGATCTCAATTAGATGTGGACTCTAAATAGTCAACCTCATGGAGGCAGAGAGAAGACAGGTGGTTTCTGGGGATGAAGATGGGAGCCCATGGGAATGGAGTTGAAGGGCACAAAGTTTCAACTTTTCAAGAAAAATGAGTTCTGAGGGCTTAAAATATGTTATGACTACCTTTCAAAACAGTGTATTGTACAGCTGACATTTGCTAAGAAGGAACATCTTAAGTCTTCCTTTCTTATTTTACTTTATCTCTTAAATTTTTGACCCTCATCTGTCTGTGTCCTCTTCGTGGTTCACACCAATGCTGGATACAAAGATCCATTTAAATAAGATGGTATAAGGTTTGGTAGAATGAGCTGTTACCTTCAAGTACCAGTTCCCAGTCAGATGAAAATGTGGTCCTAACTTGTAAATCTGTGTCAGAATTTTGGCAGAAGGCCATATACTAAGTATCCGAGGTCTTTCCTCCTTAGAACTAGAGTTCTGTAAGAGAGTTAACTAATAAAATAGAAAATATGATTAGTAAAAGTAATAGTACACTGATGTTCATTTATACATAGCTAAGAAGTTTTGTTTCCCAGGAAAGATGAATAGCCTAATAAATGATTTTAAATCATTTCCTATCTCTTAAAATATCCTCCAAATCCATGTAAGTTTTAACTTTCGATTTTTCTTCTTTTGCAAACATTGAGGCATTCTAAGATAACACACAACTTCAAGAACGTTATATACTCCACAACCCATATAACAACCTCAAGAGACCGACTTACAATCTAGAACAGTTCCACTGTCACGCAAGCTCCTATGGTCCCATCCCAAGCCCCTCTGCACCCATTCCTATGGCAGCATTTTTGTCTAGCATTCACTTGCTTTCTTCTCTCTAGTCTTGTTTGTGTCCATACACAACATGCCATTATACCTTACGTTGTTTGAACTATTTGGAAACCAATAGTAAGTTTTCTGCTACATTTCTCCTTTTCAACATTAGGAGATTTATGCTTCACCATTTAGCTGGAGTTCACTGGTAGTCAGTAGCATGTAAGCTCCATCTTTGTGACTCTTTCTCTCTCTCTTCCTCAATCTCTTTTCCAGACAAGGTGTCATGTAGCCCAGGCTGTCCTTGAACTTTCTATGTAGTTTAGGATGACCTTGAACTTCTGATTCACCTGCCTCCACCTCCCGAGTGCTGGAGATATTGATGTGCACACCATGCCCGGTTTATGCAGTGCTGAGGATTGAACCCAAGGCTTTTTTGCATGCTAGGCAAGCACTTGAGTACTAACTGAGCTGCATCTCTAGCCTTGTATAGTATTCTCTTAATGACTCTGCTGACCGTGAATACTGATGTTTTGTCCCAAGCTTTTGTTATTAAGAACACTACCATGGTGGCTATCCTTGTGTCCTTGTGCATGGCTTCTGTACATACACAAGGGTTTCTTCAAAGAATATGATCCCAAGCAAAATTGCTGGGATATAGAAGTGTGTGTGTGTGTGTGTGTGTGTGTGTGTGTGTGTGTGTGAGAGAGAGAGAGAGATAGAGAGAGAGAGAGAGAGAGAAGAGAGACAGAGACAGACAGAGAGACAGAGACAGAGACAGAAACAGTCAGAGAAAGAGAGAGAAAGGAGAGACAGAGACAGAGAGACAGAGACAGAGACAGAGGTAGGAAGTGAAGAGAGGTGTGGGGAGTCAAACAATTTTTCTAAAGTGATTGTAACAA
The DNA here is from genome assembly GCA_902168405.1 of Peromyscus aztecus. Classification (NCBI taxonomy): domain Eukaryota; kingdom Metazoa; phylum Chordata; class Mammalia; order Rodentia; family Cricetidae; genus Peromyscus; species Peromyscus aztecus. The sequence goes on along the minus strand of CABHPQ010001101.1, from coordinate 13,413 downwards.
TTATAATTACTATTTCATATTCTGGCTGAAACTTACAATTTTCACCAATCTGTAAGATTAAGGATAATTGACTGATTACTGTGGTTTGAACTTCATTTTTTAATTCTAATGTGGTAAAGAATCTTTTTTTCTAAATTAATTGACTGTTCTGATATCCTAACTAGTAAAATGCCTTTTCAAACCCCTTCCTCCCCCCACCCTACTTAGTTGGTAGTCTTTTTCTGTACACATTCTGGATATTGATAGAGACTACATTTTGACACTTGGGTTATAAATTTCCTTCCCTGGCATATTACCTGTTTTTCTTTCCTTATGGTATCCTTTAAGGAAAGGCTGTGCCAGTTTTATTGTAGACACTCTGTTACATGGTTACACCTGTAACATGGTTACGCCTGTTGCTTCCTTCCTTGTGAATAATTTCTTAAATCATGGTCACAAGAATAAATCACAAGTATATTTTCTTCTAGACTATTCTTGGTTTTGCCTTTTGCAGTGGAGTTTTAATGCACTTGCCCTACCACTTTCTACTGAGCAGCCGATTTGGTCTGTAAAGGTCGTCTATTGTCTGTCAAGCTCTCCCAGAGGTTTGGGTCTCTACTGGGTCTATGATTCAAGTTGTTGGTCTGTCTTTGAATTTGGTGCCAATATCACACCTTAAAAATTTTAGTTGTCTTTGATTTCTATTGGGACAAATCTCTAAGTCTTTCTCAATACAGTAATTATAATCTTATCAATAAAAGTTTTCTTCCCTTCATTTGGAGTAGATTCCAAACAAATTGTTGTGTTGTTAAGGAATTAACATTCAAGTTTTCCACAAAAATTAAGGCAAAAGAGCTAGTGTCTTTTTTGAGTGTTGGGGATCAAGTCCAGGGCCTAACCCGAGCTGAGTAAATGTTTGTCACTAATCTAAAGAGCCCAACACCCAGAGCACAGGATTCTTTATCTGTATAGTGTAGGTATTTCTTTCTCCACAGGCTAACAGGCTAGTGTTTTTTGTTTTTTGTTTTTTTTTTTTTCAGCCAGTTACACATAATACTGGTACTAAGCAGATACTGCATTAACTACTTTCTCAAAGCCTTCTAAGCTTACTGAATACACAAATACTGCTATTTTTGTACAGGCTCTAGAAAGTTCATGAGACTAGAAAATACTGGGGGGAGAGGAGTGGCATTTGGGGCTGTTCCAAGGTAACATTTACATGGAGAGGTATGGTGGGGGTACATTGAAGTAGAAACATCGTCAAGTGGTAAGCTCACCATATGCTGATTTTTATTAATGTGTTAGGAGAGAATGTCAAACTTAATGAAAGAAAATAAGCACAAAAAGTATTTGTAGGGGCGGTTGTCTGTGCTTCACCCCTGAAGTAGTAGGCAGCAGGTAACTGCCCGGGGCAGAGACAGGGACCCCTTAAGACCTGAGATGCCTACATGCTTGCTCTCTTGGCTACCTCGTGATCCTGGATGATGGATGCTGGACTGCAGACCAAGTCAGAGTTCTCCAGAGAACCATGTTGGACTGAGCCTCACCTCTCCTGGATCTCATAACTGACTCCTTTGCTTGCTGTAAATTTACCCAAAATAAACCTCTTTTGACTATCAGATAAACTACGTGGAATTGCCTCATTAATTCCCACTATAAGTATTATTTGTGTGTTCCACCTAACACAAGGAATAGTAACCTACTACTCAAACCTGAGTAATCTTTGCTCCATTAATGAACTTCAGAGCTGCTCTGGTTTCTTCTTCAGAGATGAGGAGTCCATCTAAGTGCGTAAGAGTCTTTAGTCTGCCAATAACACTCAGCCTCAACGTGGTTGGCTTGTGAAAAAATATCAAAAAGTTAATTTACATAAAATATCACATGTATTATGGCATGGGAAAGTAGTTCTTCCTTCCTTTCCATATAATTGAAAACTGTACATCTCTCTTCTTACTATATACTTAAGACTTAATTTAATTCTTTAAATAATAGTTGGAATTAAATTATATAAGGATAAACCTGTTTGATTTTTTGGGTGTGAGTCTACCACTTTGGGAGGGAGATGCCAGGAGCTGTTTCAAAGTGTCTGTGGTGAAAAGGATGATAGGAACCATGGTGGTGATTCCTGTTTATGAAGTAGGCAGTAAGCCAGGCAGCTCCGTGCTGGACTCAGCAGGGATCTCCTGCCTTTGATGCCCAATTTGACTACAGAGAGACAGTGACCATTCAAGAAGTCTGCTTTGGCCAAAGAAAAACATTGTTCATTTTTACTTAGCTTAAAAGAAGAATTTCAATGATATAAATTTAGTAATATAGTCCATTTAATGGAATTGGTCATTTTACTAGTACTTTTAAAATAATAAACATAGCCTTACAAATGTCATTTAGTTATTTATTCTTGAGATGGGGTCTCACTACAGAACATAGGGTAGCCTTGAACTCACAATTCTCCTGCTTCTGCTTCTCAAGTGCAGTGTTTGGCTCTATGTATATTTTAGAAGTAATGAAGATATTTAAAATTATAAATTTGGGTTCATTTAAAATACTTGGAGATAACCTTAAATGTATATCATGAACAATAATAAAATCATGTTCAAATTTTCTTTCTATAACAGAATATGATTTTATAATTCAGGTTTAATAGAGGCCATGAGTGCTGCATTTAAAAGAGAATAAATAATGAAAATTGCAAAGTAGACTTATATGTTTATCATCTAGGGTTTAGGGCACATTGTAAAATGCTGTTCCCTTCTTAACAGTATGCTTCCCTCACTGTATCATATTCTCCTTGGCTCCTCTGTGTCATTAGAAAAGCATTCTAGCACACTGACACAGGAATTCCCTAGAAGTTTGCAAATGGCTATGACATCAATCACTCTTAGAGCAATAATGCATTCAAACTGTCACAGGTTACAAGATACCTGGCATGACATCACATTCGATTCATTAGGTCACCACCCTAAACTCACTTATGAAGGACTTCAAAGGAAGCACAAGACACAGGGGCGGCTTGCCTATGTCTGACTACTATCGGCTCTGAACAAGAGCATCTGCTTCTCTAACGGTGTCTGTCACACACCTTCTGCCAGGGGTTGTGCTGAATGTCAAGGGTGAGAAGGCTCGTGGTGTGTTTGCACAACACGTTGATCTCCTCACTCGTCTTCTTCAGCTGGTTCCAGCTCAAGTCCAAATGCTTCAGTTTCATCAGGCCTCTGAACCCCTCCAGAGTTATCACGTGGTTATGGCTGGCATCCAGATACTCAAGGTTATACTGCAGCACATACAGAGAGGAGTCTGTGTTCACCAAGTGCTTTTCTCCACTTCTTTTAACACATCCCATGCTTTCTTCTAATGCTCACGAAAACCTACACAAGAGTCACTCTGTCATAGCGTAACAATACGCTGGGTCAATTATTCAGTTAGATTATGGCTTTGACAATGGTGGATTACTAGCAAACACACACACACAAAGCCAATCCTTCTGAGAGACTACAGCATAGGTTTCCCATCTCTCTGAACACAGAACTGCAGGGTCTTTCTGCATCAGAGGGCAGGCAAATGGTGACTTGCAGGACAAGTTGTTACCCACAATAAAATACGTCTTTACACCTAGACTTCTGGTTATATTTTTGAAACAGCTTCATTCACAGAGCACATCCTTGCAGACAGAAATGTAATTTTATTCTGTAAGTTTTTTTTCTTTCTTTTTCTTTTTCTTTTCTTATTTTTTTTTTTTTTTGAGGTGCACGGGTCTCTAACGCTTGGCCTCATGATATAGGCACATGATCCTTGCTTCTCAGGAGACAAAGCAAGAGGATAAGAAGTTTGAGGCCTGTCTGCTCTACAGAGAGAACTCAACGCTGGCGTGAGACACTGGTTGAGAACCTATCTGAAATAAAAAGATGGGGCAGTGGTAGCATGTTCATGTAGCATGCACAAGGCCCTAGTTTCAATCCCCATCAGCACAGTTAAAAATCACAGTTTAAAAAATTTTTTCAGTAATAAAATGAACACACTATTTATTGAAAATTTGGAAAAATAAAAGATAAATAAAAGGAAGAAAACTGGAAAGCATTTGTAGTCTATTGCTAGAAAGAAGTGAAAATTATTCTTGTTATTTTCACATACATACTTTCCTATCGTTTTGTATGCTTTTGGGATTTTCATTCATTACATATTGTCCAAAAGGATGTTTCATAGCGGCATATCATAGTATTTAGTGTGTTAATATTTCTAAGAGTCTTGCACATTACACTAGGACGTTCCATTTCTAGTTGCTCGCAAGAACACAACGGACAGTGCCAAGAAGGACACTGACTGCTATGCTGTGAGCTCTTAGAGCCGAAATTTCTCCAGGTAAACAATGGGGAATGATACAGGATCCGAAGGAAATCTTTAAAAGGGACCTGAAAGCTATAATGCGAAGATACAATTTCTACACGGTGGTGATAACCTGTCTTCTGCTATTCTAGACTGTTTGGGCACTGCCTCTGAAATCAATGATTAGAAATCAAATAATTGGTTGCCAACAATAAAATACGCCTTTCCCAAGATGACAAAGCCAAACTATCATGGGGGCAATGTGCACTTGGGTGGCAGCACTCCCGGGGCCAAGGGCAGGGAGAGGAGCTAGGCAGGGGGATCTAGGAAGCTGCACAAGGGGGCTTTGGCACCAGGTAGCCACTCCCCTCTCTTTCTATGAGGGCTGCTTATGAGCAAGCTCTCCTTTAAGAGAACTCCAAGCTGCACATCTGCATGGTTTGTTTTAATGTATCTTCGTTTTATTTGTAGTAAATAATAAAATGCATAATAAGGCCACCTAATTAACACAGCGACCACCTGTGCTGTACATTAGATCCCCAAAACATGTTTGTCTCATAATTGAAAGTGTCTCCCCTTTGACCTACATTTCCTCTCCCCCTAGGTCCACGCCATCATCCCGCCTCTATGCATTTGATTTTGTGTTTACATTGCAAAAGAGCAGCTCTTACCAAATGGTATACGTCATCTAAGCAAGTAAATTCGTTAAAACTAATATTCAGTTTTCGAAGTCCCGTTAACTTGGAAAGATCTCTCAGTTTACTCAAACTATTCCCATGTAGATTCAGATTCTGAAGCAAAATAAAATGTAAATTAAAAAACAAAATACGTTACTTTCTGCAGCACAATCTAGGTGTTAATGTCTAACATATTTAGAATAATTATCATCACTTCTTGGCCTTTTGGCTAAGCTCAAGTGTAGGATAATTAAATCATCTACAATAATGCAAAACGAGAACACAGTCGTTTTGAATAACAGCCAGAGAATGCTAATGCAGTAAGTAAATATACTGTATGATGTTGAAAGTTAAAAATAGTTTATAACAACATCAATGGGCCTGGTAGGTGATTAACATGACTTCCTACTTGGTCTAAGTCTGTTAATAATTGGCAAAAAATTATTTTTAGTGAGTAAGTATTTTGATTAAGGTATTTATTAGAAAAGATCTGCTTCTTAGGTTAGCCAGTGAACAATGGAGGCTCTCGTGATTTAAGACATCAGGCAGAAAAACCTCACAGGAAAGAGATGAACAGGGTGCACCTTGGCGGAGCCACTGACCAAGGAAGAAATTCTGAGAGTCTTGACACAGGGGGGCAGAATGTCAAAGAAGGAGATGACAGGCCATCGAAGACCAAGCCTATGCCAGAAGGAGGCCCAGATGTTCTCTGTACATCTCACCCTCAGATACACAAAATGAACGTCACTGCAGTTTTATATTTAGAAGTTCTCATGACGCATACATGCTCCTCTGTCTTCAAAACTCACTGTTATGAATAGTATCAAGTGAAGAGGTATTTTTGGGTAGACTACAAAGTTAAAAAAAATGGCACAAGGAAATGTACCGTACAACTAACAGGTTACAGTAGGCACATGGGGCATTGTGGGATAAATTCAGGTGTGTACTGTCAGTCATGGCCACGCACTGCAATCACTTTGTGTTGTGGATACAACCGAGTTCCTCTCGGGAAGAAACAACCCAGTTTCTAAGAGTGTTACATCGCAAATGGAATTCATCTTCTCCACGAGGCCGCCTGGCTTAAGAGTTTCACTATCTATTGATTACCCTTCCCTTCTTTTCCTTATACATTTGACTATAGAAATCTTTTTCAAGCCAGTTGTCCATTCTTTTATCCATACCAGTGCCTTGTACTGACTGATTCCTCTTTGGACCACAGCTACAGTTCCTACTGGCTCTTCACACCACATGCCTGACTGTGCCGTTAAGACCACCCACAAGATACCAAAGTTAGGATCTTTAGAAGTGAGATTCTGCTCCTTGAATTCTAAAAACATTTGAATTTGGCTTCCAAAACCTATCCCATAATGTGGCTCCAATCTCCTAAATCTCCTGCCTTGGTTTCACACATCTTCCTTGAATTTGAACACATGCATCCATCTCCCACCATCACAATCTGTATTTGAGTTAGACTGAAGTTCTCAGTGTTCCTGCAAGATACTAGTATCTTTCAAAACCGTGTTCCTGTAAGACAGAGTCTTTTCTCTATCTGGCAGCTATAAATAACTAGATTTTTCATATCCTTAAAAAAATCCATATAAAACTCGTCTCTATAAAGCTTGTCCAGGATTCCCATCTTCCTCCATTGTTTATATATCTATTCACTAAATGAAGCTGATGTTGTTGAGGTGAGGAGAGTAACTGATTCATTTTCCGTACTGTCCAGGTTAGTTTTTCTCAACTTCACACAAGCTAGAGTCATCTGGAAAGAGGGACCTTGGTTGGGAAAATACCTCCATCAGATGGCCTACGGGCAAGTCTATGAAGCATTTTCTTGACCAATTATTGATGTGGGTGGGTCCATCTCACTTCTAGGCCAGGGGAGGCCACTCTGGGTTAGTGGTTCTGGGTGGTATAAGAAAGCAAGCTAAGCAAGCCATGAAAGCAAGCCTATAAGCAGCACCCCTCCATGGCTTCTGCATCAGCTCCTGCCTCCAGGTTCCTGCCGTGACTTCCTTTCACGATGGACAGTAAAGCTTAAGTGGAAATGCTGTGGGAAATTCTGTATGGCAAGTGTGTTGCTAATAAAACACTGATTGGCAGTGGCTAGGCAGGAAGTATAGGCGGGGCTAACAGAGAGAATTAAAAGAACAGGAAGGGAGAGGGAGTCGCTGCCTGCCAGCCGCCACCAGGACAAGCAGCTTGTAAAGATGCCGGTAAGCCACAAGCCATGTGGCAAGGTATAGATTTATAGAAATGGATTGATATAAGATATAAGGACAGTTAGCAAGAAGCCTGCCACGGCCATACAGTTTGTAAGCAATATAAGTCTCTGTGTTTACTTGGTTGGGTCTGAGCGGCTGTGGGACTGGCAGGTGAAAGAGATTTATCCTGACTGTGGACCAGGCAGGAAAACTCTAGCTACATGGAAATAAATGCCTCCCTCCCCAAGCTGCTTTTGGTCAGGTGTTTGTCAAAACAATAGAAGTCTAATTAGAACAGGCAACTAACAGTTATTTTGCTGCCTTCGACATAGCTAATTCTGAACAATTACAGGTGAAAAGAGTGAACTTAAGAGTCAGGTTTACAACTGACCACTCTAATGTTAACACTTGATCGTCTATAAGAGAATAAAAAATTCAGTGTCATAAGATATAGGGGTACATTTTTATTTTATTTTTGTAAATTTTGTTTTCTGATGTCATAATAAAACTAGTGTTTAAAAGGAAAATAAGAAATGCACCCTGAATTTCTTTTATCATACTGACACACACGGAAAGGACAGAAAAGACAAAATGTCTAGGTATTCCTATGACGATAGTGAGGACTTCTAGCAGGCCTAGAAATTCCTGGTTTGGGGCAGTACAGTGGATCCGAAGTGAAAAGTCTAGCTGTTTAAGTGTCAATCAAAGCAGTCACCTGAGTGTGAAGAAATCCCCAGCAGGCCAAGTGCCATGATATCTTATTTGCTCCTATTTTTATTTTTATTTACAACACCCACTTTTTGTGGGTGTTTTCCAGGTTTTTATTTAATCCCTTTAAGTTTAGAGGAACACATGCTGCTGGGTTCAGTCTAATCAAGTACATTCATCTTCTAGAGACATTTCATAACTAAACTTTATCATGAAAGTTTCTCGTTCTTATGTGGAAATCTCAGCTTTGTAGTTCAAAGTATTTTTCTCAACACGTTAACCAAGAAGGCCACTTCTGTAATTACCATTCTGCACTTTGACAGCTCAAGAGACGATGAGGCCATGAAGCCCCCATCAGTAATGACAACCAGTTAAGACAGACTTAACCTCATCTAGACTTAAATATCCAGTGGATGGTGACAATCCAGTTCCATGAGTTGATTGAAAAGTGTCCAGCCCATCTTTGTGTACAGACTAGACCAGGGTTCTCCAGTAGTAACCAAGTGAGAACCACATGTGCACGTTAAGTTCCCCTGCTCTGAATTTTATTTAGTTATATGTTGATTAGCAGACCACAAGGTGAATGGTAATTCCTGGAGTTCAGAATTGCCATGGTAGAGTTCAGAAGGCCTGGTTAGAGGGCTACGACAGTAGAGTAGGTCAGAGATGGTGATAGTCTGGAAATCGTGGTAGCAGCACATCTGGAACTGGTAAGTCTCAAAGTCAGAAACACAGGTAGGTTACCGTCTCAAGTAGAGTCAACTCAATGTATGTACGGCACTCTACTCAGTAGCTCAGATTCTGCTGACACACATGTAAAGACAAAGCTTTCCTGTACCCACTGACTAATACTAGACGCGGATTAGAAACTTTTTGCTTTGTTGATCATTCAGAATAAAAGCACTGGCTGCCTGGAAAGCCACCTCATGTGGCTACTGAACATCCAACACGTGACTAGACTGAATTAAGACATAGTATTGGTAGAAAATACCCTCCAAAATTAAGACTTAATACTAATATGTCTCCTTAATAAATTTTAATAATGATGCCATGTTGAAATATTTTATATACTTGCGTTAAATAAAATGTATCATTAAAATGAGTTTTGCCTTAACAAGATTGTGACAAAGTCATTGGAGAACTTAACGTGCACATGTGGTTCTCACTTGGTTACTACTGGAGAACCCTGGTCTAGTCTGTACACAAAGAGGGGTGGGACACTTTTCAATCAAATTATGTGATTCCTGGCAAAAGGAGATAGTAACCTAGTAACTTTAGACTCCATAAACTAAATTCAAACTTCAAATTCAAGTTTCCTTTTTCCAATTTTATTCTCATAATACTCACCACAATATGGCTGTAAACGTTAGTCTTAGCAAGGGAAATTATCGTCTTATCATCCAAACTAATGAGTTTTGGGCGGGGTTTAATCTTGGGCTCCATCTTCATAACCTCATCATCAAATTTCAAATCCTGTGAGAATACTAATCCTTCAGAATATTTTTTGCCTTCTTCTAGAATAACAGTGTTTAATGTAGAAAATAAAGAGTGAACTTTGACCTAAAAAATATTTCAAATGTTGAAAATTCAGTTACTTACTTGTTACTTTAAAAACCAAATAGGCTATATAGAAAAGAATTGACTTTTGCAGTTATACAATAACATCATATCTAGGATAATAAAAATCCCTTTAATAAATACATAAGCATAGATCAAGATTATGAGCTAAGCATGGATGTGTCCATTCTCACCCATAAAGATTTCTTAAAACTGACAGAGGATAAATTTAAAACATTTTATGACAAAGAACACAAACAAGGGTTGAGAAATGATCAGACATGAAGCAGAAGGTATTGACGTGGCGGGTAAGAGTAGAAATGTAACTTCTTAGCAGAAACATGCGGATTATATCATTTAAGAAATGGAATGTTTGGAATAAATAAATAAAAGCAGGAAACTACTCTCTGTAGTTACCGGGTAAGTAATTACATCAGGAACTGTGAATGAGCAAATAAGAGCTACATGAGCAAATGGAGCTGACCCTAGAAGAACACAAAATAATTAACCAGAGTATATTTTTTAAACCTAGGAGAATACGGAATCTATAATAAAATAATAAGACACTACTAAAGAATAGGATAAATACTACAATCATCTATGTAACAGCATATGTTCACAATGTACTGTGAAAAGCAAGGCGTAGAGCTTGATTCTACTAGCTAAGACTGTGTGCTGTCATATATGTCAACAGAAAAGGATTGCAGACAAACCCACAGAACTGTTAGGTGGATGTGCTGGTAAAGTAGGGGCAGGAGGTTACGGTGGAGGTAGCTTTCCATGTTTACTCTATAGGCATCCATGGGCTTTGAATCTTTCCCAGTGATATTACAGTTTATAACACTCCTATAATATGCTCACATAACAAAAGCATTCAGGCTCCATAAATGATATGCTTTGGAAATGCAGTCCTTCACAGAACAGCCATTGTACATTCACACACACACACACACACACACACACACACACACACACACACACAAAGCATGAATAAGCACATATAATACAAGCTCGGCATAACATTACTGTTTTGTTGTTCAACTCCCAGTTAAGGAATCTCTGCTTGTAAAAATGGACAACAATGCGTACCACTGTGAGATACTCAAATTCAACGATGTACTCTGGCAAAACAAGGTCATGGTCAAAGACAAACCACTTGTACTGCCGGTAGCCACAATCGCAATGTCTTTGTCCCAGGATAGAATCTAGAGTAAAAAAGAAAATCAAGCAAGACAAACATTCAAAATACAGTAAACCTTTTTACTCCAGGACAGATGAAGAAGCAACAGCAAGGCCTTCCCAACAATTTCCCACAGTTATAAAAATCCTCTGGTACCCCAACATGGATGTCAGAACTGTTACAGTCCTGTCTCCAGAGTAAGGTTAATGCTTATGCTTACCATTTTACCAATGAATAAAGGACCATGGAGTTTTGATAAATATAGCACTCTAAGACCTTTATTAAAGGTTCCTATTTTAATCATTTGAAAACTAATACACACATACACCTGGGTGTACACACTTGCACACACTCACACATGAAAACCTCCGTCTCCACAGCTTCTGCAACCATAGATTCAAAAACTGCCAAGCAGAATATATATATTAGAAAAATGTCTGTATTGAACATATACAGATTTTTCTTGTCATATTCCTGGAACAATGAACAGTCATGGTTTGCAGCCTTTCATTTGTACTGTATTAGGTATGAAAGCAATATTGAGATGGTGTAATGTACCCAGGAAGACTGCATAGGTGACTTGCATGCACTCCACTATTTGATATGGGCTTGAGAATCCATGAAGTTTGGTATCTATAGGTGGTGTGTGTGTGTGTGTGTGTGTGTGTGTGTGTGCAAACTCTAGAACTAATTCCTCAGATACTGAGAGTTGAGTGTAGGTGTGTAAAAAATAAATAAAATTGGTGAAATAAATACACACACACACACACACACACACACACACATCTCATTGATGTAGCAGAACAGTCATTAGTATCCAGAAGTAGGTTTTCGTGGAAAAGTTTATAGGTCTTGTTAGGTAGAGGTTACATCATTAGCTGTGTTATAAACTATTGTATTAAGTAGAGATGCTGTGTACTGAGAGGATGCACCCACACGTTTTTCCTTTTGGCGGACATACCTAGCAAGTGTCTCTGCGGCATGAACACCGAGTTAACCGTGGGGTAGTTGGCTTTACTGATGGGCTCCTGCTCACGAGCCTGAACACTCTGGCCAAGGAAAACCTTCGAAATGAGGATGGTGCCTAAATGTGAAAAAGGAGACATAATTGAGCAGTTACGACCTTTACCAATCTCCAGTGTAATCTTTACTGGCCTCAAGCATGACGTAATGTCCTGTAAAGGCAGAGGCCATGGCTATCTTGCTTGCTACTATATAGTACACAGCACAGAACTTGATTCCAAATAGGAGCTAAGACATAACTGTTAAAGAAGTGAACTGGTCACAAAAGGAGCTTCGTGACGGCAGAGAACTAAGCTTTAGGTGCCGGGCACGGTGGCTCACACTTATAATCCTGGCACTTAGAAGGCAGAAACAGGACTCTTACAATTTTAGGCCGAGCTTAGCTACATACTGAATTGTAGTTATATATAGGCCACTGGGCTATAGAATGAAAAAAATCCAAATAAACAAATAAAACTGTAAGGAAACTAGAATGAACACAACGATTTAGCAGTGCCTCTGGTGTGTGTGTGTGTGTGTGTGTGTGTGTGTGTGTGTGTGTGTGTGTGTGTGTGTGTGTTCTCTCCTTCTGTCATGCAGGTTCCAGGGATTGAACTCAGGTACCTGCTGAGACATCTTGTTTTCTCCTGCTCCTGAGACCTAATGGGCATTAAATACATATCTACTGAATGGAAAGACATTTCTTTTCTCATACATTCTTGCAATTTGCTGAATACTAAGGACTCCTATGAGTCAATAAAGCTGAAAAAATAATTTCTAATTGTTACATAGAAACTACATATAAATAAATGATTATTTTTCAATATTTTATCTTTATTTATGTGTATATGCATGTGTCTTAGTGTGGGTTGTGTACATGAGTACAGTGTCTGTTCCAGAAGAGAGTGTTGGATTCCCTGCAACTGGAGTTATAAGGTGGTACTGAACCACCCAATGTGGATGCTGGAACTGAGCTCTGGTCCTCTGGAAGAGCAGCCAGTGCTCTTATCCACTAAGCCATCTCTCTTGTCCTGTTTCTTTATTTTTTACCATACATTAAGATACAAAATGTAAATCAGGAGAACTTGCTCTAGAAAATGCATTTTGGGAGGAATATGAGGTTTTTTTTAATAATGGGAATGGAAAAGAATCGTTTAAAAGTGTCAGAGTTTTTCAAGGAAAGAGTTCTTGATTTCACAATCAGCTGGAGTTTCTGATGCTATTTAACTCCACGAAGGACTGGAAATCAGGCACAGTTTGCAGCTGGCCAGGAAGCATCCCTGAGGAACTGTGGGCTGGGTCCTGGAAGGCTAGTCTCAGAGACTCAGTAAGCTCATGAGTGCTGCCAGGGCTCAAACCCAAGGCTTGAGGCGTGCCCGGCCAGGCAGGCAGTCTACTACCATGCCACAGCTCCAACCACAGCAGGTGTCCTGACTGAGCACAAACCACAGTGCTGCCTATCCATGCTCAGTCAGCTTGGTGATTGAGAGATAAAAGAAATAGGTGCCCTTAATCCCTAGCCTGATTATCTATTCTCTTTATTGTATGTATCAATACCTCATATTTATACTTATTATAGTAACTGTAACTTTGTATTTAATTATATGATTATTGGTATTTGTAGGCATGACATAGCAACTGGTTTAGACAAACCAGGCAGTTCCTAATGTACAGTGGCACTAAATTAGTTCATATGGAACTAAGGGTAAACGGTGGAAGGTGGGGCAAGAGAAGGCTTGATAAGCTGGCCTTTTCTCCCAACCTGGAAATAAACTCTTCCAGAGGC